>JAWPHD010022837.1:0-23896 GCA_037043455.1 Cyrtodaria siliqua | reverse complement strand
GGCCCTGCTGCTACATAATGAGGACTAATTTTGAAGGCCCTGCTGCTGCATAATGAAGACATTAGGTTAAGGCCCTGCTGCTACATAATGAAGACATTAAGTTTAAGGCCCTGCTGCTACATAATGAGACTAATTTGAAGTGCCCTGCTGCTGCATAATGACGACATTAAGTTAAGCCCTGCTGCTACATAATGAGGACTATTTTGAGGCCCTGCTGCTGCATAATGAAGACATTAAGTTTAAGGGCCCTGCTGCTACATAATGCACATGCCTCTTTTTTGTTGGAAGCACAATTAGGCCAGGCCGTTTTTTATTTATGTTTAGCGTCCGCGTGGCGCCTAGGTTTTCACGTCATCAACCAAAAACACAAACAGTTTGGATGTCAGAATTTTTTACGTAAAAAAATGCCATTTACGCTCGCCGTGTCGATGACGACAACAAATCTGCGACGAAAACGCCCGTAAACATTTGTCTCTATATGTTAGATCGGTCTGGAGATTGCATAATATGATGCAAGCGTTCATTGACTAGAAAGTGTACCACTGTGCTGATTTTTTTTTTCTTTCGAATTTATTCATTTTTCAACTTACACACACATTCTATTGGATGTTATGTATAAATTAAACAAGAGGTAGAATGAGTGTGCAGTGGTACTTATGGCGAGCACAATAATTGATGTTCGCGTTAAAGAGAACGACGAAAATCAGTTTAGATTTGGTATGCTATACAAATTGATAAGCAATTTATACGTTTCTCTTCACTGTTTGAAAATATCATAGATGCAAGGCTGAAAAATCCACCTTCTAGGGGGCATGAGGTTTAAACATCCCATATGTGGAGGGGCTAGGTTTAAACATCCCATATGTGTGGGGCTAGGTTTAAACATCCCATATGTGGGGGCTAGGTTTACATCACATCCCATTATGTGGGGGGCTAGGTTTAACCATCCCATTGCTTCCCCCCATATGTTGGGGGCTAGGTTTATACATCCCATATGTGGGGGCTAGGTTTTAAACATCGCCATATGTGGGGGCTAGGTTTAAACATCCCCATATTTGTATTATTTTTGACACAAGTCATTCGATGTCTATATACGCGTTTCCAAAATGCTTGTTTTCTAGTAATAATTGTTATTGTTTTAACTTTCCTTTATTAAACTTAATTTTTATGAGAAGGTTGTGTTCAATTTATGTGAACTCACAACCTTAGTCATGTTAGGTTTGATCTCCGGTTTTATGTGCCTTTATGTTAAAATGACATTAATCTATAAATCCCAAAAGCTCTGATCTCATTCAATGTATTTGATCTCACTTGCCAGAATCTTATGTTTATGCATTATGAAAACCATGTAAGTATTATACTCAGAAAGCTGTAAATAATACTTGAACATTCCAAGTACCTAGAAGTTACATACTATGTGTATTATTTCTTGACAAAGTCATCCGATGTCTATATGAGTTTCCAAAATGCTTGTTTTCTAGTCAATTATGCTTATCGTTTAACTATCCTTTATTAAACATTAAAGGGGAAATGTAGCGACACAGCCGAACAGCTCTTCTATTGAGAGTCATACAGTTACTTTAATTTTTTCCCCTATTAACATGAGTAAATTTTCATCTTTATCAATATTCCATATATGGTAATTTTAGAACTGTGATACTCATAGCTCTAAAGTATGGTTTTAGTTGAGTCTGTTCTATGAGATGTAATTATAAGATGCAACACCATCTCACGCCTCCTAGCACCGGCTTTAAGCGGATATTCTACTTTAAAGCAACACAGAATGGGCTTGATGATCCCAAAGGACAGTAAATAATAACACTACTGATTTGTAATCGGGGTGACTTTTTTACGGCCGTCCACACAGCCACTAAACAAACGCTAGAAGTGTGAATGTTAATAAATACTTGATCCCTTGGAAGCAACAAACACAACAACAAGAGAGAAAAGTAGCAGACTCGGTTTGATTGAGTCTGTTCATGAGAGGTAATTATAAGATGCATCTCCTCTTACGCCTCCCTGGCTAGTACGGCTTAAGCGATATTCTTCTTTTAAGGCAACACGGAATTGCTTGATGATCCCAAAGGACCAGATAAATAATAACACTACTAGATTTGTAGTTCTTATGAGACAATCTTCATAGTTTAATTATCATGTTTTTGTGATCATTTTTGCTGTATAAATAGTTTGTTTTTTTCGAATTAGAGTTTGTGTGTTTTTTTTGTAATAGGTAGCTAGGTTTTTGCGAAATGAGAGTTGACGCTAAACAAAAAAATAAAAACCGGCTTGGCCCTTAATAATACCAACCAAAATTTATTTTAACTTTAAAGTGTTTTCACCTTTTAGACCAAACTCAAAAGGAGCCCGACTATACAAATATACAAGAAGGCATGGATGAAAACATGAACAAATCAAAACATTTAAATGATCAAATTCCTGGAGAAGCGGAGAAAACAGCCTCTATTGAAATATAGAAAAATACAATATTTTTCAGCTGCAATTAAACTGAAGCAGAGAAAAATATCATCTCTGAAAATTCGGCAAACCATTTCTAATAACATGAAATGACTGATGGTGGCCTTAATGTATCATGCAGCATGAAAAACATGAAGATTAAATTTTCCATAATGGTGGTAACAACATAAGTCAGGCATATAAATTATTCAATTTTACCATTCTTTATTCTCAATTTAGAATGATTATTTTTCTTTTACTTCCTAGCTAGACACTGCTTAATAACCATCCTGCTATTTCAAGAAAGAAAGAAAACCAATCCTGGTTTCGGCCCGGTCCACTTGGTGACTCTGAATTTTTGGGAAGAACAAAGGAAGATAATTTTGTAAAAGTTGGATTTGTTATTGACAGTGTTAACATGTTTAAAACAGACCTCATGATTGATGCGTTCCGTCTCTTCAGACTCATTCCATGCATAGGGAAAATTATTGTGTTGAAATGTAAGAGAAAACTTATTCCGCATGGTTATTTCCATTAAAAATGTTACGGAAAAATGAATTTTGCATGTTTTTTCCTTTTAAATAGTGTGGGAAAATGAATTTTGCATGGTTATTTCTATTACCATGGAAAGGAAAATGAAGTTTGCATGTTATTTTCCATTTAAAATATTTTTTTGAGACGGGAAAAAGAATTTTGCATGGTTATTTTCCTTAAAATGTATGGAAAAATGAATTTTACATGGTTTATTTCTATTAACATGGAAAGGAAAATTAAATTTTGCACTTTATTTCCATTTAAAATATTTTATTGAAAGGGAAAATGGAATTTTTGCTATGGTTATTTTCCTTAAAATGTATGGAAAAATTAATTTTGAATGGTTTATTTCCATTAAAAATATGTGAGAAAATGAACTTTAAATGGTTTATTTCTATTAACATGTATGGGAAAAATGAGTTTTTCATGGTTATTTCTTATAAAATGTGTGGGGAAATGGAATTTTGCATGGTTATTTCTATTAACATGTAAGGGAAAATGAATGTTAATGCACGATTATATTTTCTATTAAAAATGTACATTGTGAAAATGTATGTTTGCATTAATATTTATATTAATTTGTATGGGAAAATGAATTTTTGCATGGTAATATTTCTATTAAAATTTATGGGAAAATGAATTTTGCATGGTTATTTTATATTACAAAAGAATGGGAAAATGAATTTACATGTTTGGTTTTAGTGAAATGTATGGGGAAAAATATAGTGTTGCCTTGTCGTGTTGAAGTGCACAAGCAAATGAGAGTTAACTGAAGAGAGAGAGTTTACCTATTGGTTTTTGTGAAGACCTGGTATATTGCCACTTGGAGAGGTCGGTGACACCACTGGCTGCATCCTTGGTTGCTGTAACAGCTGGTGCAGATTTTCGGTATTTTGGCAAGTAGCCACCATCATCCCGGGTATCATCGGAGATCGTTGTTGAAATCCCGAGCCACTGGTTGCAGGTATAAGTCTTGGACCATGCTGAAACCCTCCTGGGCCCTCCTGCTGAGCTTGGAGTTACATGCAATCCGGGATTCTGCTGTCTGGTACATGTTTGTGGAGTTTGGAGAACCTGTGTGTATCATCTCGGGTCTTTGCTGGTACCCTGGCATGACTGTTGATGTAGGATAGCTTGAAGGGCATTGGCCCAGCGTGTGACTGAAATCCAGGGCATTGTTTCGCCTGGCTCATTCTCTGTGCAGGAGGCCCTAAATCAAATATTAAAGTAATTTTATACAACTAACCTGTACTAAGAGATTTTCTCTGTACGACACTGAACAACGGATCTGCTCGTCGATTGTTCTGTAATGTGGTATTTTTTTAATTATTACAGAAATTGATGAGGTAATTCCGAGTGCACACCTGAGGCTGAAGTGAAAAGACCGAGCTATTTTGCATATTTATTACACTAAAGCATCAAGCTATTCCTGGGGGTCTCATAGTGGTCAGACTTAAACTTAATAAAAAAAATAGTGACATTTCTATTCTAAAGGACTAAATATAATGGACGAGCTAAAAATGACCCCTAATTTATTTTAGGCACAACGCATTGCTAACACCATATTTTGATTGATATTACTGTTTTTCCATCATGAATCTCACATTTGTTTTAATTTCTGAAGCCTGAGTACCCAATTTTGAATCATGAGCACAACTTTATGTAAATTTACATTTTACAAGTGAATGGTGTAATATGCTTACAAATGTGCATCCATCAACAAGCAAACAATTACAGTGTGTTATATCATAGTTTTGTGACATAAGTTCAGGACATATATCAAGGTCGTTTTTTTTTTAAATGCATTTAAAGGGGAAAACAACAAAAAATAATTCAATTTAAATTACCAGTAGTACATTAAAATTATAAAATGAAACAGAACGGATAAGCAACCAACAACTATGAACTATTTAATTTATGTCAAGGAAAATTTTTCAAAAATAGTGAAAAATATTTTGTGTTCACTAGTTTGAACTGAATTGGGGTTTTAAGGCGCACCAACATCATGAAAGGTTATATGGCGCCTACAGGTATGAACATGCCAGGCTAATCTCTCCATGTACATCGAGATAAAATATGGAGAATGGGCCTAGGACCTTCTCACCCTGAACCTGCACGTTATTGTTTTTCTCTGCACTGCTCTTAGTGATGTGAGCGAGATGGCACCTTAAACAACAATGCAGGGGGTCATGATGAAGACCTTTAATGAGCATGAACAAAAAATGACAAAATGAATATGAAGGGGGGGGGGTGGGGGGGGGGGGGGGGGGGGGGGGGGGTCCCTACCCCTCTGCATGTGACGGTGTGTTTCCAGTGGTTGTATTCTACCCCAGCAACCCACACATTTTGTTCACGATGTGACCTAGTTTATACCAATACACGTTGCAAATTATACCACATACTTGGGTATATAAAAAACCTGGGCCCCGTTTTTATGAAACAACTTACGACCATTTTTGATCGTAAATCAATTTTTTTAAATGCTTCACTATTAATTACAGGTTTAAAATCAATGTGATTTCATTTCATTTCCTTATACATGTGATATTTCTACACACTGTGTCTACCATTACGTGGTTCCCGCCTTAATTCCATTACGTGATTGGGAAAGGCATACATCAGCCGGAGTTTTATAACGGATATTTCGACAATAAAAGAAAATGTGACAACCTGTTTATAATTACTTATTAAATGTTTTAATTTTACAATATGCAAATTTTTTAAGCCGAAATTAATGGTGTTATTTCATACCCCAGCCAATCCTGTTTTCCGCTTCTTGGAGAAGGGGTTGGATGGGGTATAAAAGTTAATGCACGTTAATGCATTGCAAGCTTAGGTGAAAAAAGCAAACAATTTTAAAGAGGTAAATTTGAGACTTATCATGAGGTGTTTTAATAAAACGGACGTGCAGCATTTTCGCTTCTTGGAGAAGGGGTTGGATGGGGTATAAAAGTTAATACTCGGACCACGTAATGCATTGCAAGCTTAGGTGAAAAAAGCAAACAATTTTAAAATTTGGAGACTTATCATGAGGTGTTTTAAGTAAAACGGAGTGCAGAACATGACAGTAATTATTTACAGAAAAATAATTCAAAACGGACACAGCAATCTTGAAGTACGGTACTTAACACAAATATGACACCTCAGTTTTATTAATCCAATACGATTTTGACTTTTAAGGGACACACAGCAATCTTGAAGTTTGTATTGACTTTAAAGGGACACACGTCAATCTCGAAGTTTGTATTGACTTTAAAGGGACACACGTCAATCTCGAAGTTTTGTACTGACTTTAAAGGGACATAGTCAATCTGGAGAAGTTTGTATTGACTTTAAAGGGACATAGTCAATCTGGAAGTTTGTATTGACTCTAATGGGACACACGGCAATCTCGAAGTTTGTATTGACTTTAAAGGGACACACGTCAATCTCGAAGTTTGTATGGACTTTAAAGGGACACACGTCAATCTCGAAGTTTGTATTGACTTTAAAGGGACATAGTCAATCTCGAAGTCTGTAATGACTTTAAAGGGACATAGTCAATCTCGAAGTTTGTATTGACTTTAAAGGGACATAGTCAATCTGGAAGTTTGTATTGACTTTAATGGGACACACGGCAATCTGGAAGTTTGTATTGACTTTAAAGGGACACACGTCAATCTCGAAGTTTGTATTGACTTTAATGGGACACACGGCAATCTTGAAGTTTGTACTGACTTTTAAAGGGACACATGGCAATCTTAAAGTTTGTATCAAGCATTCAAATTAGCACGATTATTAATCCCAGTGCTCCAGATAAGCTTTCAGCACAATGCGTGTTGTACGCATGAAAACAACACATTACATCTAAATTTTACATATATAAATAAGTATTCTTAAAAACAAGTTTTGGACTTTAGTCATTACCATCAAAAATATTGCGTATTTTCTCTTCTCCTTACATTGCTTCTGTATTTTTAAAATGGCATTAATTTGTGTCAAACAGCCAACATAAAGGTTGTTTTGTTTTTCTTGTAAGCATCTACTAGTAACATTTTGCTGGAGGCACTTGATTGTCATTCAGTATCTCAAACTTCAATAAGCATCTATTAAGTATGACTGGGCACACTCCGTTTTTCTAAGCTATTAAGTGTATATCGGCGATTTTTTAATGCATTTATGTTCGCATTAATTTCATTTTTAATTCGATTTTGGTGAAAAAAATACGAGTAATTACACAGATACGCGTCTTATCTGGAGCACTGAATCCAGTACCACTTTAAACCTATAATATAATATAAAATATAACACAATTTAAATAAAAGTTTGAGTTTAAATTTTTCTTCGTTATTCAACCAAATGTTTAAATATGTTTATTGGTGCAATATTACCAACTGCACGGTTTGTTATGACCTAATAAGTAATATTAATGACTTATGTAGAAAAAGACACAACAAGTTATAAACAAATCAAGAATGCTGTGTGTCCCTTTAAATACGCTTGCATATAATTAAATACAAGGCAATAAAGTTTGCGTTTTTTCCCCATTATTCTTCCATAGCGTCAAATATAGTATTAAATAGAGATTATTTAACTACTGAGGTCGATCCTTCACGAGATGGTAGACTCGTTCCTTTCACGAACGAGCGTATGCGAGCGAGTGAAAAAAACACGACTACCATCGAGTACCTATAATCAAACACAGCAGTTAAATAATCTATTTATTACATATTTAATTAGTTTATGTTTAATTCCAACCTAACTTATTTGCTTTATTGAACGTTATCAGCAAATGACGTCTACTTCAGCAACACTTTTGTCATAACTCAACGTCACAGTTAGTTATTTTTGTGTTCGGAGTTAGTTATTAATATTTAGCGATTATGAATATTCTTTATACAAAAACAATTTGGTTTGATCTGTTCAAATAATTATTAATAACGATTTAAATGCAAATATGCAAGTTATGTAAAAAGCCTAAAATGACCATACGTTTCAAGACTGCTGTGTGTCTCTTTAAGAGGAGAGAAGTCGGAATATCCATTGTGTCGCATCGCATAAACACTGAAAAGGGGAGTCCCTGGAAGCAACAAATACAAAGACGGTTTTCACTGAGTCAGTTCATGAGGTAATATAAGCTGCAACACCTCTCACGCCCACTAGCACCGGATAAGTTTAGTTTAAATAATATTTTATTCAAAATAGTTTTACAATTTACAAGGCCTAGGCCTAAATTAAAATATTATTTGTTTGTCCTTTACCGACACAGCATTTTAAACTGGGATGGTAGGTAGGTAAATTTTGTTTTTTAATTGCAGGATGGAGCCTCTGTTGTTGTTTTTTCCATATGACATATAGCCAAAAAAATTGTTTTCCATATTCCAGTTTTTTAATTTACCTTTTTTTCCCATATAGACAAAAAGAGAATTTTCTTCCATATGCCATATGAGACAAATATTTTTCCATCTGCCAAATGGGACCCCCACTTAATGGGCCTCAGGATGGGAAATATGTTGATTAGGAGTTATAGTTGATGTATTAGATGCATGCATGCAGCTCTGTCTTTGACAATATCAGTAGTTATTAAAATGATTCTGTCATCAGGTTTGATCTTGTGCTATTTAAAAGGGGCATAGAGCATTGAAAATTCAGTAAGGGGGCAAAACAAGTGGGTAGGTAGACAAAGGGAAAACAAACAATATTTTAATTTTGGCCTTATTATATAGACACTCAAAGATGTATCAAAATTCTTCCTTCTGAATACTTTGTAACATTTTTAAATGTCTATATAATAAGCCATGTACATTGTAAAACATTTGGGAATAAAATGTTTAAATTAAACTAAGCCGCTGCTAGCCAGTTTGTGGTATCCTACTTTAAAGCCATAAAGTTTGGGCTTTATGTTCCCAAAGGCCCAGTATGTAATAAAACTACTAAACCAACACTCACCATTATAATCTTTCTGGCCGAACTGTGGCCTCTGGATTGGTATACCTTGAGTAATGCTACCTTGCGACATCATCTGACCTCTGGGCCGGTGCATCATGTCCGGCAGTGATGGGAGTCGGTGCATCAAGTCTGGCGAAGTCTGCATGTTTACTTCCTGCAACTGGTTTGGAAAGACTTGAAACTCCTGCGCCTGATCGCCCTGCTGCCCCTGAAACCTTGATCTCGATTGGCCCATCCTGCCTTGGCTAGGTGGCGCAATTCTGAACATATTTTGTCCACTGTTAACTTGCACTAGCATTGGAGGTTGTGACAAGTTGTTGCCCATAGATGGACCAACATGCTGATTTGTTGTTTTCATTGGGCTCCTTCGATTTCTTTTTCGTCTCTCCACTAGACCACCATGCTCAGGATCCACAAATGACCCACTACGGTCATACGGAAGTGTCCTAGAAATAACACTAGACTGATTCTGGATTGTTACATTCGGACTTTGGTTGGTATTTTTTTCTTGCTGAGTATAAGCTTTGTTATATAAAAATGTTGGCTTGGAAACATTTCTATACTGTCTTTCAGATTGATCAATTTCACCTAGTTCCAAATCTCGAGCTTGCTGTTGTCTCAAAACTATTTGATCATAACTAGGAGGGGGAGTCAACATGAGTTGCTCTGCTTCCCTTTGCCTCTTTGCCATTGCTGCAGTAAGCTCTCGTTGAATGGTATATTCCGTCTGTTCCAATACTCGTCGTCTTCGTTTTCTCGTTTTCTTCTTTGCAGGCTCAGAAGTGAGATCTATTACTTCAATATTATCAGTTACTGAACTGCTGTTCTCCGACGCTCTTTCATCTTCGAGACCGGGTGGTCTTAAAACGTGTGTCACAGAAACAGTACAATCTGACACCAATGACTGCAACTTACAGTGAGCTCTTATTGGCGAACATGATGGTTCTCTACTACTTGTCTTTGAAATTGGAGGTGTACCAATTCTCTGGCAACCTGTAAGGTTTTCAGGCGAAGTGAGTTGGGATCTATTGAAGGATAGTGTATCGGGCAAAGCTGAAGTCGATGTGGATCGTGGCAAGATCATTTCAGAGGCTGTAGGAGTGTTAGGTTCACTGGAAAATTTTGTTGAAGTGTTATTGACAAATTCGCCAGATGTGTTTCTTTTCCTAGACTGGTTTCCATTCCGGATAATCAGTTGACCTGCAATTCCGAAAGATTTTTGACTGTGAGCATATGAAGGCATATGTTTCTCCCAGATTCTTGGACTGGTCGTATCGATTTCTCTTGGACTAAGCTTACATGGTTTTTTTCTAGGTATAAATGGACATGATTGCTGAATGTGGGATGGAACTTTACAGTGGGATTTGTTCTGCAACTTGAGCTCATGTTTTATGCTTCTTGCGGCACCATGGGCAGGCGCTGGTCTTGCACCTTTTGGGATTTTCTTTGGAGAATGTTTATAGTGGGCTGGAAGCAGCTCTATGAGTCGAGATTTATGCTTTCTAGGATGATCTGAATGACTTTTCCGTGAAGGGTCATTTAATCTGTCAAAAATCAATACCTCGTCAAGTTGGCCACTGCCATACTGTCGTCTTTCTACATTCATTTGAAGAGCATGCAGTTTTTTTTCAATTTCTAGGTTTTTATTACAATTTGGATTGCTATTCCTCATCCCTGTTTGGCTGTGAACAGTGGGAGGTGAATGCAGACTCGGATATGGAATAAGTCTATCCTCTTTATTTGGATGAGCTGGTAATATTGGTTTGTCTTTTTTATAATCATGAAATCTCCATTGCCTACTTGCATTGCTTAAATTCAGTGCACTTTTTCCTGGGTTTGCATCAACTTGACTGCCTTGAGAAACATTTGTTGGTTCATTAGGAGAGCGTTTAGAACTATCGAAAAACTCTGTATTTTCTGCTGAAAGATTGTTACTGGCTCTGATTACTGGTGAGGTAACTGAAGACAGTGATGATGAAACCAGCGTCACACTAGCAGATGATAATGTAATCATTGAGCAACTTGGCAATCCTTGACTATGTACTTCTGCATCTGTGGTTCTTGGCAGTACATTTGAGTATTTATCAGCATTGTTAACATCTTTGCTTTTATCACAAGGTCTACTTACGAGTGCTGAGACAGCAGTGCAAGCAACTGATGTAGTGATAACTGATTGGCTAAGACTCTGGAGGGTGGAAAAGGGAGTCGTTAACATACTGGTGTCTGTAGACATGTTGGTCAATGGTGAATCTGAGGTAGTGGATAAAGTCTTGGTAATGGATAAACTGGTATTGGAAAGTACTTCAGTGGAATTGAAACTCGTTTTATCAACATCAGATTTAGGAGCTTTTTTCAAAGATAGATCCAGTGAGTTTAATGAATTGTCAAGTGAGTGTGGTTCACTCAGATACGACTCTGGGAAGGGTGTAATATGAAGTTTAGAGGCAGAGTAAACTGATTCAGTGCTTTCTTGTGTTTGTGCTTCTTTACTGGAAGCAACGTTGTCATTCTTCAAATCATCAGATTCAGTTGCTGTTAATGGTTGTTTATCCATTATCTGTGATGTTGCAATGTCTTTCTCATCTAATTTTTGTTTTGTCCTTGATGTTGTTGTTAAGTCTAAAGATTCATTCTCTTCTGTCTGCTGTACTGACTTTTCTTTTTCATCTATGTCATGGTCATACTCTCCTGTAAATGGATTAACTTCTCCAATATCTGCAATAAATTCCATAGAGGTATCTTTCTGATCGGGTAAATCAAAATCAACAGGATTTTCTAGACTTTCTATTGGACTCATACTTGGAACTTTATCATTGCAATCAGAGGTTTCATACATATCTATAACTAGATTGGATTTCATTGTTAAGTCCATACTTTCAGATGTGTTAGAGGATTTAGTTTTATTTATTACAGATGATAAAACAGGGTCTCTTTCCTGTTCCGTAGATGATGAACCACTGTATGATTTTTTGTAGAGGCTACATACTGATTCTTCAGCAGATGGGCCTTTTGACGACTGTATCGTTTCTTTTGCAGGTGTGGATAAATCCAAGGCAATTTCTTTCTCTTGGAAAGTATTTTTTATTTCTTCTGTATCACTACTTAAAATAGCAGCACGTTCGTTTACCTGATTTGTCAATTTTTCACTCTCAGCTTCAGTGGTTTTGAGCAAAGTTTCGTCTGTAACTGGTTTACTGTCTTGAGCAATTTCTTTAACAACTGCCTCACTCCTTTTAGTAACTTTTTCTAAACTATCACTATTATCAGCTTTATCAGCATCTTTTTCAGACATTTCGGCTTTTGGCACATTTTGAGGACAGGTAGATTTTGCAAAGGATGATTTAGCAAGTTTCATTTGTTGCAATAATTCCAATTTCTTTTTCTTCATTTCTTCTTGCTCCCTTTCTTTCCTTTTAATATCCTCATCAAGTTCTTGCATTTTCTTTCTAAATTCATCATCTTCTTCATCCAAATAATCGTCAATCTCTGTTTCTGTTTTTATAACATTTGACTCCTCACTCTGTTCTTTTTCTGGCAAACCTGATTTTTGATTGTCAACTGCCTCATTTGACAATTGAGTATAGGTTGCATTGCCCAAATTTCCGGATGAATACGTATTCAGTGTTGTAGTGTTATTGTTATCCATTGCAATTTGCCCCAAGGAAGGAGGATTTCCCAAGTACACATTTCCCGAATTTTTGTGTATCTGAGGAAATACAGTTGGAGTTCCCAATGTAATTTGCCCTACCGGTGAAACAGCACTGGACATCCTTACAGCTGCATTTATTTCACTACTCGAGATCACATTCTGAGGAGTATTTTGTCTCTGATGTAGCTGCGTTAAAGACTGAACTGTAACAAATGAAGCGACCGACTTTGATTCGTTCAATGAAAACACTTGTCCAGTTTGATTATATACATTTGGACTTAACTGATTTCCAACAAATGGAGAAGAATTCAAGCCTTGGATAAAATTCTGATTGAACGATTGTGGCTGAACCTGTATTATCTGCGGTTGCTGATACAGTAATGGCGGCGGTGCATTACTCAGCTTTATTCCCTGATAGCTTACTTGCACAATCTGACCTTGTAATGGCTGTCCCTGAAATTGACCTTGTGGTCTATAATTTACATTTTGAGCAGTCTGGCGATTAAAGCTGTTGCCATCACTGCCCGGTCTTTGATTCAGACTTAAATTACTTGTCTGTGATGTTTTAGGGCTAATATTCCGGCACACAGTCTGAAAAGAACCAGACTGGTAGACAGATTGATTAGACTGGTTCTGTAGCCGTAAAGGACTGACTTGTCCGCCTGTTTGACGGGGTATAAACAGAGTTTGAACATTTACTGGATTTAACGTAATTCCAGACTGAAATGGGCCTACGGTTTGCACAGGGCTGTTTTGAAGACTGATGTTATGTTCCGATTGTATGATTGGCTGTACAGGGATAACAGTGGTACCCAGTCCACGCCCTAACGATGCATTTATTAATGCAGGAACGGGAGGAACTTCAGCAGTGTTTGACTTTCTTATCAATGACCTTCTCCTTCCTATTTCCAAATCATTGTTTTCATTCTTATCTTTACTGTTATTTTCACTGGCAATGCTATTAAATGCATCATTAGACGATGCATTGGCTTCCACAGCAACTTCGGAAGTGACTTCAAGATCAGTAGTTATTGTTTCTCTTCTGTCTGGATGAGTATCCTCGGTATTAAGAACTTCTGTTTCTGCAGTAAGGTCAGCCATAAGTTTTGGAGAGAGATGGATATTTCCACCTCTGTTTATCTCACCATCCTCAGACTGGCTTTGGGCACTTGACAGCATCTAGAAAATGAAATCGAACATACATTAAAGAAACTCGTTCATCAACATCAGCATCATAGTCAGAACTTACATACCAACAATTCAAATGAAGGGATCCTTAAATGCATTTCTATTGAGAGCAAGTGTCACGTGCTACATGTTTTCAGAGTTTATTACCATTCTTAATAACAAAAGGTCTGAGCATCTTTTACCAGAAAAAAATACAAACTTGCAGAATTTATAATGCTAGATCCAGTCCAGTATAACTGCTGGACTTGTACAAATTTAAAGGGACAAATGGCAACATTTTTTTTTTAATCTTGATGCATCCTTTTAGTGTTTTTTTTTTTACATGACTTAAGTCATTCATATTTGCAAAAATCAAACTTCAATTATCATGCACCAATAATAATTATATTAATACCTATGGTAGAACTAGAAGGCCATGACCTGCATGTCGAGCCTTATTATATATGTCCAGATTTTCGATTTGACCATCACCAATGTCAATCCCAAGTGATAATAAATTAATGTCATTAACAGTGGGAGATGCATGTCGTAGCCAAGACCATACATGACTTATATTTTATCGAAAGCAGGTTACAGCAACCCAAAATTTTGCACATAAGGTTAGATGCATATGAGGAACATTCTGGTGAAGTTTGGTGAAAATCCTGCAAGGAACAAGCAAGATACGCATGTCACAGCGGAGACTGCACGTGACCTATATTTTCATCGAAAGTAGGTCACAGTGCCCCAAATTCTGAAAATGAAATTAGATGCATATAAGGAACGTTCTGGTGAAGTTTGGAAAAAATCCTGCAAGAAAGAAGCAAGATACGCATGTCGTAACGGAGACTACACGTCACCTATATTTCGTCAAAAGTAGGTCACAGTAACCTGAAATTTTGCACATGATGTCAGATGAACATTCTGGTGAATTTGTGAAAATTCTGCGAGAAAGAAGCAAGATACGCATGTTGTAGTAGAGATCGGATGTGACCTATATTTCGTTGAAAGTAGGTCACAGTGACCCAAAATTTGCGTGTGATGCTGAATCCATATAATGAACATTCTGATAGAGTTTTTTTAATTCCTTTTATTTAATTATATATACAAGCAAATTGGAAGTCAAAACAATACTGGATTAATAAAGCAAGGTTTTCATTTTTATATTGGATTTGAAGTCAAACAAGACTGGATTAATAAATTAACGTTTCATTTTTATATTGGATTTGAAGTCAAAACAAGAAATGTGGAAATACCATGGCCAGGTTTTCCAGTAACAGTTGAAATGCTATTACAGTACTGGTAAGATGAAAATGAAGTAACACAAGTTTTTTCTCTACAAAAGACAGCAGATTACATAAATGAAGTTGCTGAAGTTCTAGTATTAAAGTGATATATACAGTATAAATAAATAGAATGACATGTGAATCACAAACATAAATGCATACACAGTAAATGAGGACAGTAAAGAAAAACATGATTTGTTAGTAAGGCAAATATAAGCAATATACACAGCAAGTTTCTCATTCCTGACTTACATAATTGAGCAGAAACTGTTTTAGTAACAGTGACCTTGACCCCAATGACCCCAAATGCAATCCCAAGCTTCCATTCAATATAAGGTACCTACACAGCAAGTTTCGTTCCAATCTCTCAGTCACAACTAAAGTTAATGAGCTGAAACCATTTTTTTAGTAACAATGACCTTGACCCCAAATGCAATCCCAAACCTTCCTTTCCAAATAAGCTATCTACCCTGCAAGTTTCATCACAATACCTCATTCCTAACAAAAATTATTGAGCGGAAGCTAAGAGTTTGACGCTGCCCGCCCGCCTGCCAAACGACATACCCAATCTAATAAACTGGTTAATTATACTGGATTAATAAACCGAGATGTTAATTTTAATGATTGATAACTACTCAACTCAAGATTGCCATGTGTCCCTTTAATGTTTAAATAGTTTTCATTCTAGATCAAGTACCTCTTTGGTCTGGATAACAATCTGTGGCACTGCTTCCTCTCGGCTAAGTTGCTCTATGCTCATGTCGTTGCACATGGCTACGTGCACCTGCGGGTGGACTAGCTGCACTGGCAGTTTGGAGCGTGAACGGAAGTTGACACTGCAACTTTCTGGAAGTTGAGAATAAATAATTGTTATTCATCCATGTTTCTTTTGTTTTTATCCAACACAGATCCATTCATCATTTTTCTCTTATTGCTGACATTTTTTTTTTTTTAGATTTGGAGTACCAGTCAGCAATTTTTAGATGAATTACAAAAAAAAAGAAGTGTAATCCGCCTGAAAATCATGTTTTGGTCAGAATCATTTTTTTTTTATATAAAAAAAATAAATGCCGCCGTTTTGTAAAATGCAGCACCTCCTGTGGCAGATTGAGAGAATAAGGCATGTGCTTTTCTATTTTATGATGTTAACATGAGCACTAATGTAACTAAGTCTTTATATTTGCTGACAAACAACTTTTATTTACCCGATTTGATCGTACACAGATCCAACGGTGCACTTTTCTCCATCACGGTGGCCACCTGAATCTCGCAAGTGCTCTCCTTCCTGTTGGTTTTCTCGTCCATGTCTCCTGAACTCTCGGTCTCCACCCTACAAACAACAGTAAATACATATACACCAATAACCACTCAATCAGGTGAAGATTCAGGAACACACTAGGTTAGGTAGACTTCATGTTTTTTCATTTTTTAAAAAAAATCAAAGTAAAAAAATCAAAACCAAAAGCTATGTGTTATGTGTTCATATGGGGGTCTGAACCAAAATCTATGTATTATGTGTTCATATGGGGGTCTGAAACAAAATATATGTGTTATGTGTTCATATGGGGTCTGAACCAAAATCTATGTGTTCATATGGGGGTCTGAAACAAAATCGATGTTATGTGTTCATATGGGGTCTGAACCAAAATCTATTTGTTATGTGTTCATATGGGGGTCTGAAACAAAATCTATGTGTTATGTGTTCATATGGGGGTCTGAAACAAAATCTATGTGTTATGTGTTCATATGGGGGTCTGAACCAAAATCTATGTATTATGTGTTCATATGGGGGTCTGAAACAAAATATATGTGTTATGTGTTCATATGTGGTCTGAACCAAATTATATGTGTTATGTGTTCATATGGGGGTCTGAAACAAATATATGTGTTATGTGTTCATATGGGGGTCTGAAACAAAAGCTATGTATTATGTGTTCATATGGGAGTCTGAACCAAAAGCTATGTGTTATGTGTTTATATGGGGGTCTGAACCAAAATCTATGTGTTATGTGTTCATATGGGAGTCTGAACCAAAAGCTATGTGTTATGTGTTCATATGGGGGTCTGAACCAAAAGCTATGTGTTATGTGTTCATATGGGGGTCAATTTTTTGCGCACAATATGACCTATTTATGTGTCGACGTGCCGTAAAACACCATTCATTCATTCATTCATATGGGGGTCTGAACCAAAATCTATGTGTTATGTGCTCATATGGGGTCTGAACCAAAAGCTATGTGTTACGTGTTCATATGGGGGTCTGAACCAAAATCTATGTGTTACGTGTTCATATGGGGGTCTGAACCAAAATCTATGTGTTACGTGTTCATATGAGGGTCTGAACCAAAATCTATGTGTTATATGTTTATATGGGGGTCTGAACCAAAATCAATGTGTTATGTGTTCATATGGGGGTCTGAAACAAAATCTATGTGTTCATATGGGGTCTGAACCAATGGTGTTCATAGAGTTTTTTAGTTTAAAGTTCATCTTTTAGTTTTTTTAGCAGATAAAAATCGGGTGAATGCCAAAACATGCGGCCTACCTAACTAGGTAAAGGGCTAGTTTATAGGGGAGGGGCAACACATGTTATTCAGAACTTTCTTCGACTAAGCTCTCCCAAGATGTACACGGTCATAAGAATAATAAAATAATAAAACATATTAACCCTTAGCCTGCTACATCTGTTCTTTCTTTGAATTAAGACCATTCCATTTATGTGAAAAAGTTACTTGCAGGCTGATCTGGGTTTACAATGGAGGCAAAGGCTATTATAGTCGTGTTTAGCTAGCGGGTTAAGGGTTAATATACACATATATATAAATCAGTTACTGTTTTCGTATCGTCTTCATAATACCTTTAAAGGTACATTAGCCATAACTTTCAGCTTATAAAACGTAACATAATTATGTTGACAAACACAACACAACTACCATTATTGAATATTTAATAAATAGGAACAAGATGTTTTGATGGAATCCAATAGTGGTACAACAAAAAAAGTACCGCTTTGTGGGGTTGAACTCCAAGCACCCACTAAAATTACACTCGCTGGTAATAATTGAAGAGCGCATTACCAATTGCACTACATGGAAAAGTTATGTGATGCAGGACATAATATGATGAAAACTACGCTAATGCCAGTAATGGATGTCACGTGAGCAACAGAGATATAAATAGTGCGGTCCCAGAGACGTTTACAAACAATAATAAAACTTTTTTTCTTCAAAGTCACCAATTTATTACTACAGACTTATTTGAGTCTACGTTTTTATGTATACATTTCACAATAAAAATTAGACAGTTATTTGCTTGTCGCTGTTTCTCAATAATCGTTGTCGCCATATTTAAACTTGTTAATATAGCAATCACGGTCAGTGTACATTTGCCATGAAGGTATGTTGAGTAAGTCGGAGCACGAACAGTTTGCTCCAAAATTATCATTTGTGTTTGTTATGATGAGTCACATTACGTGGTCCGAGTATTAACTTTCATACCCCATCCAACCCCTTCTCCAAAAAGCGAAAACGGGGTTGGCTGGGGTATGAAATAAAACCTTAATTTCAGCTTAAAACATTTGCATGTTGTAAAATCAAAACATTAAATAGGTAATTTAAAACAGGTTATCACATTTTTTTCAGTAAAAAATGTTTTGAAACATGTTTTATTGTCGAAATATTCGTTCTAAAATCCTGCTAAAATAAGCTTTCCCATCGCTTAATGGAATTAAGGCAGGACCACTTAATGAAATACCCTAAAATGAAACAAACATTTTTATTATACCTCACGTTTACACTCCTGTATAAATTGCCCATACCCCTAGCGTAAAGCAATTTTTACTGTTCACCGGTAAACAATTTTTACTGTTACACGATTGTGACGTCACGGGAAGGGAAGTATAGAAATAGGTTTTGGGTTTTTCCAATAACGACACGCTTTGGCAATTGGAAATCGGTGGACGCTTTTTAAAATACAGTTGAAGTTATGTCAATCGTAAGACGCTTGGTTTACCAAATGACAATAAAAAAATGTGGCGAGCAGATTTGTTACTTTAAATCAAAACTGGTATAAAAATATAAATTAAAATTTCCTCAGGTTGACAATATCCACTGTCACCCTCACTGGGATGCAATATTTATATACTGTTGCCAACTAACAAATTTGACATTTGATAAAAAAAAAGATAATTCGTATAAATCATATAGTGTAGATAAATATTATAAAATTTGAATAGTTGGAATATCATGTTAAACTTGCAAGTAAAACGTCTTAGGGTATGTTTAGACAATTGTGTCTTCAAAGATGTCACCAAAATGAATGAAACATGTTACCACAACTTGAGAGTATCATAGGCTACATACCCTAGCTTTAATGAGACATTGAAATTGCCGGAACATGTTCATGATGACCCATGTACACTATTATCATTTGAACTTAAAAGTTAACTCAGCTGAAATTTTTATTAAATAGGCTAATAGGATAAAAACTGTCAAGGCATTTTAAGTATGTAACATACGTGACTCTCTCTCTTGCTATGTTCCACGGATATTAAGAAAACAATGGTGTGTTTTTTGTAAAACCTGTCTTGCTATCATAGATAAAAGTAGTTGAAGTGTTCTCTGTGTCATTCCTAAAATAATGCTTCAACACAACTAAATGTAACATTCGTGATGTAAGACGTTACATTACACATTCGTGATGTAACACGTTACATTACTTTTAATTGCAATTAAAATGGCATATGCAAATACCATCAAAACAAATACACACTGAAAGACAATATGTATAGTTAAACTGAAAAACTATTTTAAGTCAAGAAGATTAATAAATAGTAGTTCTACAGACGGACCTATATGTGTAATGAAACATACATTATTTTTAATAAACATACATTACTTACTATTTGAACACTTTAAAATATAGCAGAAAATAAGTATTTCCGGAACATTTAGAAGAGTATATAAATGCCATAAGTGATCAGCCTTACCATTACGTGGTCCCGCCTTAATTCCATTAAGCGATGGGAAAGCTTATATTATCAGGATTTTATAATTGATATTGCGACAATCAAGACAATCAAATACATTTAAAAACATTTTTTACTGAAAAAATGTGATAACCTGTTTAAAATTACCTATTAAATGTTTTAATTTTACAATATGCAAACTTTTTAAGCCGAAATTAAGGTTTTATTTCATACCCCAGCCAACCCCGTTTTCGCTTCTTGGAGAAGGGGTTGGATGGGGTATGAAAGTGAATACTCAGACCACTAATGCTTTGAAAACTGGTTTGCAGTTCTAGTATGCAGCAATACATAAATGTTGATTAATGAAACATACATTGATTAATGAAACATACGTTGATTAATGAAACATATGTTGATTAATGAAACATACGTTACTATTGATATATTGGAGCTTATACATTTGATAGATGGCATTATATAAATATATAGATAGGTAAGTCACGCATTACATTGTTATTATTATATAACTTATGTGCTATGTTTTAAAAGGGGCTGGTTTAATTTCTACAGTATGAATAATGTTAAATAAGCATTGACTCAATAAATATATAGGATTGCTCATTTTACTCGTACTCTCGATTTATTTGGTGGGAGGGATTGGATGTGGTAAATATGTTTAGATATGCTTATATGAACACCTTTCCTTTTACAAAGCTATGTTTATCATTATTTTTCTTCTTCTTGTACTGACCAATTATTTTGAAGAAGAAACAATTTTTGTTCTGAATTGTTTCAATTAATTTTGATACAAACATGTTCAACGAATGGGTAGTTATTTTTTTTCTTATTTACACGCTTTGAATTATATTCACATTGGTCTGTTGTTGGGGTCATATACTCAGCACATTTAAAAACGCAAGCTTTCTGGTTTTCTATTATTTGTAGTCTGATTTATTTGGTGGGAGGAATTGGATGGGGTAAATATGTTTAGATATGCTTATATGAACACCTTTCCTTTTACAAAGCTATGTTTATCATTATTTTTCTTCTTCTTGTACTGACCAATTATTTTGAAGAAGAAACAATTTTTGTTCTGAATTGTTTCAATTAATTTTGATACAAACATGTTCAACGAATGGGTAGTTATTTTTTCTTATTTACACGCTTTGAATTATATTCACATTGGTCTGTTGTTGGGGTCATATACTCAGCTGTGACATTTAAAAACGCAAGCTTTCTGGTTTTCTATTATTTGTAGTCTGATTTATTTGGTGGGAGGAATTGGATGGGGTAAATATGTTTAGATATGCTTATATGAACACCTTTCCTTTTACAAAGCTATGTTTATCATTATTTTTCTTCTTCTTGTACTGACCAATTATTTTGAAGAAGAAACAATTTTTGTTCTGAATTGTTTCAATTAATTTTGATACAAACATGTTCAACGAATGGGTAGTTATTTTTTCTTATTTACACGCTTTGAATTATATTCACATTGGTCTGTTGTTGGGGTCATATACTCAGCTGTGACATTTAAAAACGCAAGCTTTCTGGTTTTCTATTATTTGTAGTCTGATTTATTTGGTGGGAGGAATTGGATGGGGTAAATATGTTTAGATATGCTTATATGAACACCTTTCCTTTTACAAAGCTATGTTTATCATTATTTTTCTTCTTCTTGTACTGACCAATTATTTTGAAGAAGAAACAATTTTTGTTCTGAATTGTTTCAATTAATTTTGATACAAACATGTTCAACGAATGGGTAGTTATTTTTTCTTATTTACACGCTTTGAATAATATTCACATTGGTCTGTTGTTGGGGTCATATACTCAGCACATTTAAAAACGCAAGCTTTCTGGTTTTCTATTATTTGTAGTCTGCTGTTTTTCTTTTTTTTTGAATTCAAGATTGTTTTAGATGTTAGTACAAAAGTCTCATTGTCCCAAAGGTGATATATGCCGATAAACAGTTGCATAGGATTTGCTCTACTTCTTTCAGTAAAACACATTTAAAACGAGGACTCTTTTAACATCACTAGAAACTCAAAAAATACTAAATGGTGCGTTTTTAAATGTACTGAGTGTACAACATAAAAAAAAAAAAATATATGTATTTTTCACTGTAGCTTTCTTAACACATTTAACTGATGAGTAACTATGTTACACACAAAAAATCACATACTAAATTCAGCGACTTGCATTATGAAATCCGCCATAGTTAACTTGAAACAACAATCAATTTGGCGTCTCTCATATAGTGTACCATATGTAAAAATACAGATATTTCTTCAATTATAACTTCATTTCTTTGAAAATTTCAAACACTATCTGCTTTGTTTTATTAAAAACAGCGATATGCTCAATCTATGCTTTACTTACAAACTGTGTATCTTTAATGTTATATTGTTATTAATTACAATTCCTTTTAAATAAGACACTTTTCACTGCATTTCGTAGAGAGAATTTGTGAAAATTTACCTTTCTGGTTCAGCTTCCTTAGAGTCATTTTCAGTTGTAGCATCGGCATTTTCAGGATTGTAATTTTCACTGGTTGGTTTATCCAATTCTCCTACATCTTGCTCATCAGTTTTTGATTGGTCAATGCCAGACAGCTCACTTGATTCTGAATGGCTGAGATTTACTCCATCTCCATCATCGCACGAGTCTGTATCTGCCATGCTTGCATGTAAAGTTTGTCTTGACTGGTCAACGCTGATCTTACCGCCAGCGCAATCATGACTAATCACAGAATCTTGAGCAGATTTTTCAACTTCCTTTAAAGGAAAACCTTCATTAATTTCAACATGTTTGCTATCACAGCTGTCCTTTTCCCTTAAAACATCAACATTTAATGAAGTTTTTGCTGGCAAGTTGTCTGCATCAATACCAGTGCAATGTCGAAAACTAGCTTCAAGGCAAGAGTCAATTTCCTTATTTATTATATTTGAATTCTGTTCATTCATGCATGCAACTGTATGCATATTTGAACTATTTTCATACCATGAGCTGCGAGAAGAGGTATCTGGTCCAACTTGTGGAGATTTTTTTCCGAAATTCGGATAATGCAAAGTGGTGCGAGGTGTTGAAATATTCTTGTCGGCAGTTGCGACTTTTGGCAAAATGAAAGGTTTCTTTATCTGTGTCCTCATAGTCAGATCATAACCATACGGACGGGGATCATAGCAAGGTCGCTTTTCATACCCAAGACCAGGCTTCAGGGCTGACGATTGTTTATCAGTCTGGTTCTCTGCTCTGCCAATCCCGGGGGTCAGACTTGCCTCTTGTAGCCTTTTGAACTTATTCAGTGCATTGGTTGGGGAACCACCATCTTTAGTGCTGGACTCAGTATCCTACATGTAACAAACAATAAAGAAACCTTTTTTTTTTAAATTCTGAATAATAATTAAAGTACAAAGCTTCATGTGTAAATTCAGTGAATAGTCCAGACAAACAATATAACTCTTCAAGATTGCGGAATTACAATTTGAAAACAATCTATATATAAGAAAAAGAAACGCAGGGTGCGTATTTCCGCTATATATTGCATATACTGCACACTTAATTCCATATATATTCCAAGGAAATCCCAAGATGTTTTGTAAAAAAAAAAAGTGCAGTTAGTTAGAGAAAGGACACAACTGTGATGTTGTAGACGTTTTAATCACAGTACACGTTGTAACAAGAAATTCATAAATGCTGAAGTTCCTCTTTGAAAAATTGAGCCAGTTCAGTACTGTATTTAATGTTAAGTGATTGCAACATTTAAAGCCTAAGTTTGCTCACCTGCTTGAGCCAAATGCGCATTCTGACGATAAAGAATCTTTAAAGGAGTAACCATTGGTGTGTTCGGTGCTGTTTAAACCTTCTTTCTAAAAGGACAGGCCTAATGTCGCCCTGTACCATTCGATT
>JAWPHD010022836.1:0-23899 GCA_037043455.1 Cyrtodaria siliqua | reverse complement strand
TGCGTAAGAACTGAATATATATGCATAAGAACTGAATATATATGCGTAAGAACTGACTATATTTGTAAGAACTGAATATATATGTGTAAGAACTGAATATATATGTGTAAGAACGGAATATATATTTGTAAGAACGGAATATATACGTGTAAGAACGGAATATATACGTGTAAGAACGGAATATATATGTGTAAGAACAGAATATATATGTGTAAGAACGGAATATATATGTGTTAAAACGGAATATATACGTGTAAGAACGGAATATATACGTGTAAGAACGGAATATATATGTGTTAAAACGGAATATATACGTGTAAGAACGGAATATATAAGTGTAAAAACGGAATATATACGTGTAAGAACGGAATATATATGCGTTAGAACGGAATATATATGTGTAAGAACGGAATATATATGTGTAAGAACGGAATATATGTGTAAGAATATATATGCGTAAGAACGGAATATATATGTGTAAGAACGGAATATATATGCGTAAGAACTGAATATATATGCGTAAGAACTGAATATATATGTGTAAGAACTGAATATATGTGTAAGAACTGAATATATACGTGTAAGAAGTGAACATATATGTGTAAGAACTGAATATATATGCTTAAGAACGGAATATATATGCCTAAGAACTGAAAATATATGCGTAAGAACAGAATATATATGTGTAAGAACGGAATATAAATGTATAAGAACGGAATATGTAAGTTTAAGGACGGAATATATATGTGTAAGAACTGAATACATATGTGTAAGATGTGAATATATACGCATAAGAACTGAATATATATGTGTAAGAACGGAATATATATGTGTAAGAACGGAATATATATGTGTAATAACGGAATATATACGTGTAAGAACGGAATATATATGTGTAAGAAGTGAATATATATGTGTAAGAACTGAATATATATGTGTAAGAACGGAATATATATGTGTAAAAACGGAATATATATGTGTATGAACGGAATATATATGTGTAAGAACTGAATATATATGTTCAAGAACTGAATATATATGTGTAAGAACTGAATATATATTTGTATGAAACTGAATATATATGTGTAAGAACTGAATATATATGCGTAAGAACTGAATATATATGCGTAAGAACGGAATATATATGTGTAAGAACGGAATATATATGTGTAAGAACGGAATATGTACGTGTAAGAACGGAATATATATGTGTAAGAACGGAATATATATGTGTATATCTTTGTAAGAACGGAATATATATGTGTAAGAACTGAATATATATGTGTAAGAAGTGCATATATATGCGTAAGAACTGAATATTTATGTGTAAGAACTGAATATATATGTGTAAGAACGGAATATATATGTGTAAGAACGGAATATGTACTTGTAAGAACGGAATATATATGTGTAAGAACTGAACATATATGTGTAAGAAATGAATATATATGCGTAAGAACTGAATATATATGCGTAAGAACTGAATATAAATCTGTAAGAACTGAATATATATGTGTAAGAACTGAATATATATGCGTAAGAACTGAATATATATGCGTAAAGCTGAATATATATGCGAAAGAACGGAATATATATGTGTAAGAACGGAATATATATGTGTAATAACGGAATCAATATGTTTAAGAATGGAATATATATGTGTAAGAACTGAATATATATGTGTAAGAACTGAATATATATGTGTATGAACTGAATATATAGGCGTAAGAACTGAATATATATGCGTAAGAACGGAATATATATGTGTAAGAAGTGAATATATATGTGTAAGAACTGAATATATATGTGTAAGAACGGAATATATATGTGTAAAAACGGAATATATATGTGTATGAACGGAATATATATGTGTAAGAACTGAATATATATTTGTATGAAACTGAATATATATGTGTAAGAACTGAATATATATGCGTAAGAACTGAACATATATGTGTAAGAACTGAATATATATTTGTATGAACTGAATATATATGCGATAGAACGGAATATATATGTGTAAGTACGGAATATATATGTGTATGAACGGAATATGTACGTGTAAGAACCTAATATATATGTGTAAGACCTGAATATATATGTGTAAAAAGTGAATATATATGTGTAAGAACTGAATATATATGTGTAAGAACGGAATATATATGTGTAAGAACGTAATATATATGTGTAAGAACGTAATATGTACGTGTAAGAACGGAATATATATGTGTGAGAACGGAATATATATGTGTATATATGTGTAAGAACGGAATATATATGTGTAATAACTCTATATATATGTGTAAGATGTGAATATATACGCATAAGAACTGAATATATATGTGTAAGAACGGAATATATATGTGTAAGAACGGAATATATATGTGTAAGATCGGAATATATACGTGTAAGAACGGAATATATATGTGTAAGAAGTGAATATATATGTGTAAGAACTGAATATATATGTGTAAGAACGGAATATATATGTGTAAAAACGGAATATATATGTGTATTAACGGAATATATATGTGTAAGAACGGAATATATATGTGTAAGAATTGAACATATATGTGTAAGAACTGAATATATATGCTTAAGAACGGAATATATATGTGTAAGAACTGAAAATATATGCGTAAGAACGGAATATATATGTGTAAGAACGGAATATATATGTGTAAGAACGGAATAAGTATGTGTAAGAAAGGAATATATATGTGTAAGAACTTAATATATATGTGTAAGAACGAAATATATATGTGTAAGAACGGAATATGTACGTGTAAGAACGGAATATATATGTGTAAGAACTGAATATATATGTGTAAGAACTGAACATATATGTGTAAGAAATGAATATATATGCGTAAGAAATAAATATATATGCGTAAGAACTGAATATATATGTCTAAGAACTGAATATATATCTGTAAGAACTGAATATATATGTGTAAGAACAGAATATATATGTGTAAGAACTGAATATATATGTGTAAGAACTGAACATATATGTGTAAGAAATGAATATATATGCGTAAGAACTGAATATGTATGCGTAAGAACTGAATATATATGCGTAAGAACTGAATATATATCTGTAAAAACTGAATATATATGTGTAAGAACGGAATATATATGTGTAAGAACTGAATATATATGTGTAAGAACTGAATATATATGTGTAAGAACGGAATATATATGAGTAATAACGGAATAAATATGTGTAAGAACGGAATATATATGTGTTAGAACTGAATATATGTGTAAGAACTGAATATATATGCGTAAGAACGGAATATATATGTGTAAGAACGGAATATATGTGCGTAAGAACTGAATATATATGTGTAAGAACGGAATATATATGTGTAAGAACGGAATATATATGTGTAAGAACTGAATATATATGTTAAAGAACTGAATATATATGTGTAAGAACTGAATATATATTTGTATGAAACTGAATATATATGTGTAAGAACTGAATATATATGCGTAAAAACTGAATATATATGCGTAAGAACGGAATATATATGTGTAAGAACGGAATATATATGTGTAAGAACGGAATATATATGTGTATATATTTGTAAGAACGGAATATATATGTGTAATAACTGAATATATATGTGTAAGAAGTGAATATATATGCGTAAGAACTGAATATTTATGTGTAAGAACGGAATATATATGTGTAAGAACGGAATATATATGTGTAAGAACGGAATATGTACGTGTAAGAACGGAATATATATGTGTAAGAACTGAACATATATGTGTTAGAAATGAATATATATGCGTAAGAACTGAATATATATGCGTAAGAACTGAATATATATCTGTAAGAACTGAATATATATGTGTAAGAACTAAATATATATGCGTTAGAACTGAATATATAATAGTAAGAACGGAATATGCATGTGTAAAAACGGAATATATATGTGTAAGAACGGAATATGTACGAGTAAGAACGGAATATATATTTGTAAGAACGGAATGTATATGTGTTAGAAGTGAATATATATGTGTAAGAACTGAATATATATGTGTAAGAATGGAATATATATGTGTAAGAACGGAATAAATATGTGTAAGAACGGAATATATATGTGTAAGAACTGAATATATAAGTGAAAGAACTGAATATATATGTGTAAGAATTGAATATATATGTGTAAGAACTGAATATATATGCGTAAGAACTGAATATATATGCATAAGAACTGAATATATATGCGTAAGAACTGACTATATTTGTAAGAACTGAATATATATGTGTAAGAACAGAATATATATGTGTAAGAACGGAATATATATTTGTAAGAACGGAATATATACGAGTAAGAACGGAATATATACGTGTAAGAACGGAATATATATGTGTAAGAACAGAATATATATGTGTAAGAACGGAATATATATGTGTAAAAACGGAATATATATGTGTAAGAACGGAATATATACGTGTAAGAACGGAATATATAAGTGTAAGAACGGAATATATACGTGTAAGAACGGAATATATATGCGTAGAACGGAATATATATGTGTAAGAACGGAATATATATGTGTAAGAACGGAATATATGTGTAAGAATATATATGCGTAAGAACGGAATATATATGTGTAAGAACGGAATATATATGCGTAAGAACTGAATATATATGCGTAAGAACTGAATATATATGTGTAAGAACTGAATATATATGTGTAAGAACGGAATATATATGTGTAAGAACGGAATATATATGCGTAAGAACTGAATATATATGCAAGAACGGAATATATATGCCTAAGAACGGAATATGTACGTGTAAGAACGGAATATATATTTGTAAAAACGGAATATATATGTGTAAGAAGTGAATATATATGTGTAATAATTGAATATATATGTATAAGAACGGAATATATATGTGTAATAACGGAATAAATATGTGTAAGAACGGAATATATATGTGTAAGAACTGAATATATAAGTGAAAGAACTGAATATATATGTGTAAGAACTGAATATATATGTGTAAGAACTGAATATATATGCGTAAGAACTGAATATATATGCGTAAGAACTGAATATAAATGCGTAAGAACTGAATATATATGAGTAAGAACTGAATATATATGTGTAAGAACTGAATATATATTTGTAAGAACGGAATATATATTTGTAAGAACGGAATATATACGTGTAAGAACGGAATATATACGTGTAAGAACGGAATATATATGTGTAAGAACAGAATATATATGTGTAAAAACGGAATATATATGTGTAAGAACGGAATATATACGTGTAAGAACGGAATATATACGTGTAAGAACGGAATATATATGTGTTAAAACGGAATATATACGTGTAAGAACGGAATATATAAGTGTAAGAACGGAATATATACGTGTAAGAACGGAATATATATGCGTTAGAACGGTATATATATGTGTAAGAACGGAATATATATGTGTAAGAACGGAATATATGTGTAAGAATATATATGCGTAAGAACGGAATATATATGTGTAAGAACGGAATATATATGCGTAAGAACTGAATATATATGCGTAAGAACTGAATATATATGTGTAAGAACTGAATATATGTGTAAGAACTGAATATATACGTGTAAGAAGTGAACATATATGTGTAAGAACTGAATATATATGCTTAAGAACGGAATATATATGCCTAAGAACTGAAAATATATGTGTAAGAACTGAATATATATGCGTAAGAATGGAATATATATGTGTAAGAACTTAATATATATGTGTAAGAACGGAACATATATGTGTAAGAACGGAATATGTACGTGTAAGAACGGAATATATATGTGTAAGAACTAAATATATATGTGTAAGAACTGAACATATATGTGTAAGAAATGAATATATGTGTAAGAACTGAATATATACGTGTAAGAAGTGAACATATATGTGTAAGAACTGAATATATATGCTTAAGAACGGAATATATATGCCTAAGAACTGAAAATATATGCGTAAGAACGGAATATATATGTGTAAGAACGGAATATAAATGTATAAGAACGGAATATGTAAGTTTAAGAACGGAATATATATGTGTAAGAACTGAATACATATGTGTAAGAACGGAATAAGTATGTGTAAGAATGGAATATATATGTGTAAGAACTTAATATATATGTGTAAGAACGGAATATATATGTGTAAGAACGGAATATGTACGTGTAAGAACGGAATATATATGTGTACGAACTGAATATATATGTGTAAGAACTGAACATATATGTGTAAGAAATGAATATATATGCGTAAGAACTGAATATATATGCGTAAGAACTGAATATATATGCGTAAGAACTGAATATATATCTGTAAGAACTGAATATATATGTGTAAGAACGGAATATATATGTGTAAGAACTGAATATATATGTGTAAGAACTGAATATATATGTGTAAGAACTGAACATATATGTGTAAGAAATGAATATATATGCGTAAGAACTGAATATGTATGCGTAAGAACTGAATATATATGCGTAAGAACTGAATATATATCTTTACGAACTGAATATATATGTGTAAGAACGGAATATATATGTGTAAGACCTGAATATATATGTGTAAGAACTGAATATATATGTGTAAGAACGGAATATATATGAGTAACAACGGAATAAATATGTGTAAGAACGGAATATATATGTGTTAGAACTGAATATATGTGTAAGAACTGAATATATATGCGTAAGAACGGAATATATATGTGTAAGAACGGAATATATGTGAGTAAGAAGTGAATATATATTTGTAAGAACGGAATATATATGTGTAAGAACTGAATATATACGTGTAAGAACGGAATATATATGTGTAAGAACGGAATATATATGTGTAAGAACGGAATATATATGTGTAAGAACTGAATATATATGTTCAAGACATGAATATATATGTGTAAGAACTGAATATATATTTGTATGAAACTGAATATATATGTTCAAGAACTGAATATATATGTGTAAGAACTGAATATATATTTGTATGAAACTGAATATATATGTGTAAGAACTGAATATATATGCGTAAGAACTGAATATATATGAGTAAAAACGGAATATATATGTGTAAGAACGGAATATATATGTGTTAGAACTGAATATGTACGTGTAAGAACGGAATATATATTTGTAAGAACGGAATATATATGTGTAAGAAGTGAATATATATGTGTAAGAACTGAATATATATGTGTAAGAACGGAATATATATGTGTAAGAACGGAATAAATATGTGTAAGAACTGAATATATAAGTGAAAGAACTGATTATATATGTGTAAGAACTGAATATATATGTATAAGAACTGAATATATATGCGTAAGAACTGAATATATATGCGTAAGAACTGAATATATATGCGTAAGAACTGAATATATATGTGTAAGAACTGAATATATATGTGTAAGAACGGAATATATTTTTGTAAGAACGGAATATATACGTGTAAGAACGGAATATATATGTGTAAAATAGAATATATGTGTAAGAACGGAATATATATGTGTAAAAACGGAATATATATGTGTAAGAACGGAATATATACGTGTAAGAACGGAATAAATACTTGTTAGAACGGAATATATATGTGTAAAAAGGGAAAATATATGTGTAAAAACGGAATATATATGTGTAAGAACGTAATATGTACGTGTAAGAACGGAATATATATGTGTAAGAACTGAACATATATGTGTACGAAATGAATATATATGCGTAAGAACTGAATATATATGCGTAAGAACTGAATATATATGCGTAAGAACTGAATATATATCTGTAAGAACTGAATATATATTGTGTGAGAACGGAATATATATGAGTAAGATGTGAATATATATGTGTAAGAACTGAATTTATATGTGTAAGAACGGAATATATATGTTTAAGAACGGAATATATATGCGTATAACTGAATATATATGCGTAAAAACTGAACATATATGTGTAAGAAATGAATAGATATGCGTAAGAACTGAATATATATGTGTAAGAACGAAATATGTACGTGTAAGAACGGAATATATATTTGTAAGAACGGAATATATATGTGTAAGAAGTGAATATATATGTGTAAGAACTGAATATATATGTGTAAGAACGGAATATATATGTGTAAGAACGGAATAAATATGCGTAAGAACTGAATATATAAGTGAAAGAACTGATTATATATGTATAATAACTGAATATATATGCGTAAGAACTGAATATATATGCGTAAGAACTGAATATATATGCGTAAGAACTGAATATATATGTGTAAGAACTGAATATATATGTGTAAGAACGGAATATATTTTTGTAAGAACGGAATATATACGTGTAAGAACGGAATATATACATGTAAGAACGGAATATATATGTGTAAGAACGGAATATATATGTGTAAGAACTGAATATATATGTGTAAGAACTAAATATATATTTGTAAGAACTGAATATATATGAGTAAGAACTGAATATGTACGTGTAAAAACGGAATATATATTTGTAAGAACGAAATATATATGTGTAAGAAGTGAATATATATGTGTAAGAACTGAATATATATGTGTAAGAACGGAATATATATGTGTAAGAACGTAATATGTACGTGTAAGAACGGAATATATAGGTGTAAGAACTGAACAAATATGTGAAAGAAATGAATATATATGCGTAAGAACTGAATATATATGCGTAAGAACTGAATATATATGCGTAAGAACTGAATATATATCTGTAAGAACTGAATATATATAGTGTGAGAAAGGAATATATATGAGTAAGATGTGAATATATATGTGAAAGAACTGAATTTATATGTGTAAGAACGGAATATATATGTGTAAGAACGGAATATATATGCGTATAACTGAATATATATGCGTAAGAACTGAACATATATGTGTAAGAAATGAATAGATATGCGTAAGAACTGAATATATATGCGTAAGAACGGAATATATATGTGTAAGAACGGAATATATATGCGTAAGAACTAAATATATATGTGTAAGAACGGAATATATACGTGTAAGTACGGAATATATATGTGTAAGAAAGGAATATATACGTGTAAGAACGGAATATATATGTGTAAGAACTGAATATATATGTGTAAGAACTGAATATATATGTGTAAGAACTGAATATATATTTGTAAGAAACTGAATACATATGTGTAAGAACTGTATATATATGTGTAAGAACGGGATATGTACGTGTAAGAGAGGAATATATATGTGTAAGAACGGAATATATATGTGTTTATATGTGTAAGAACGGAATATATATGTGTAAGAACTGAAAATATATGTGTAAGAAGTGAATATATATGTGTAAGAACTGAATATATATGCGTAAGAACTGAATATATATGCGTAAGAACTGAATATATATGCGTAAGAACTGAATATATATGCGTAAGAACTGAATATATATGCGTAAGAACGGGATATATATGCGTAAGAACTGAATATATATGCGTAAGAACGGAATATATATGTGTAAGAACGGAATATATATGTGTAAGAGCGGAATATATATGTTTAAGAACGGAATATGTAGGTGTAAGAACGGAATATATATGTGTAAGAACGGAATATATATGTGTAAGAACGGAATATATATGTGTAAGAACGAAATATATATGTGTAAGACCGGAATACGTACGTATAAGAACGGAATATATGTGTAAGAACTGAACATATATGTGTAAGAAATGAATATATATGCGTAAGAACTGAATATATATGCGTAAGAACGGAATATATATATGTGTAATAACTGAATATATGTGCGTAAAACTGAATATATATGCGTAAGAACTGAACATATATGTGTAATAAATGAATATATATGCGTAAGAACTGAATATATGTGCGTAAGAACGGAATATGTATGTGTAAGAACGGAATATATATGCGTAAGAACTGAATATATATGTGTAAGAACGGAATATATATGTGTAAGAACGGAATATATATATGTTAGAACGGAATATATACTTGTAAGAACGGAATATATATGTGTAAGAACGGAATATATATGTGTAAGAACGGAATATATATGTGTAAGAACTGAATATATATGTGTAAGAACTAAATATATATTTGTAAGAACTGAATATATATGAGTAAGAACTGAATATATATGCGTAAGATCTATATGTGTGTAAGAACCAAATATATATGTGTAAGAACTGAATATATATGCGTAAGAACGGACCTAAGAACTGAATATATATGCGTAAGTACGGAATATATATGTGTAAGTACGGAATATATGTGTGTAAGAACTGAATATATATGTGTAAGAACGGAATATATGTTTAAGAATATTTATGCCTAAGAACGGAATATATATGTGTAAGAACGGAATATATATGCGTAAGAACTGAATATATATGTGTAAAAACTGAATATATATGCGTAAGAACTGAATATATATGATTAAAACTCAATATATATGCGAAAGAACTGAATATATATGCCTAAGAACGGATTATATGTGTAAGAACGAAATATATATTTGTAAGAACGGAATATATATGTGTAAGAACGGAATATATACGTGTAAGAACGGAATATATATGTGTAAGAACAGAATATATATGTGTAAGAACGGAATATATATGTGTAAGAACGGAATATATATGTGTAAAAACGGAATATATATGTGTAAGAACGGAATATATACGTGTAAGAACGGAATATATACGTGTAAGAACAGAATATGTATGTGTAAGAACGGAATATATATGCGTAAGAACTGAATATATATGCGTAAGAACTGAATATATATATGTAAGAACTGAATATATGTGTAAGAACTAAATATATATGAGTAAAAGTGAATATATATGCGTAAGAACTAAACATATATGCGTAAGAACTGAATATATATGCGTAAGAACAGAATATATATGTGTAAGAACTGAATATATATGTGTAAGAACTGAATATATATGCGTAAAACTGAATACATATGCGTAAGAACTGAATATATATGCGTAAGAACTGAATATATATGCGTAAATCTGAATATATATGCGAAAGAACGGAATATATATGCGTAAGAACGGAATATATATGTGTAAGAACGGAATATATATGTGTAAGAACGGAATAAATATGTTTAAGAATGGAATATATATGTGTAAGAACTGAATATATATGTGTAAGAACTGAATATATATGCGTAAGAACTGAATATATATGTGTAAGAACTGAATATATAGGCGTAAGAACTGAATATATATGCGTAAGAACTGAATATATATGCGTAAGAACTGAATATATATCTGTAAGAACTGAATATATATTGTGTGAGAACGGAATATATATGAGTAAGATGTGAATATATATGTGTAAGAACTGAATTTATATGTGTAAGAACGGAATATATATGTGTAAGAACGGAATATATATGCGTATAACTGAATATATATGCGTAAGAACTGAACATATATGTGTAAGAAATGAATAGATATGCGTAAGAACTGAATATATATGCGTAAGAACTGAATATATATGCGTAAGAACTGAATATATATGCGTAAGAACGGGATATATATGCGTAAGAACTGAATATATATGCGTAAGAACGGAATATATATGTGTAAGAACGGAATATATATGTGTAAGAGCGGAATATATATGTTTAAGAACGGAATATGTAGGTGTAAGAACGGAATATATATGTGTAAGAACGGAATATATATGTGTAAGAACGGAATATATATGTGTAAGAACGAAATATATATGTGTAAGACCGGAATACGTACGTATAAGAACGGAATATATGTGTAAGAACTGAACATATATGTGTAAGAAATGAATATATATGCGTAAGAACTGAATATATATGCGTAAGAACGGAATATATATATGTGTAATAACTGAATATATGTGCGTAAAACTGAATATATATGCGTAAGAACTGAACATATATGTGTAATAAATGAATATATATGCGTAAGAACTGAATATATGTGCGTAAGAACGGAATATGTATGTGTAAGAACGGAATATATATGCGTAAGAACTGAATATATATGTGTAAGAACGGAATATATATGTGTAAGAACGGAATATATATATGTTAGAACGGAATATATACTTGTAAGAACGGAATATATATGTGTAAGAACGGAATATATATGTGTAAGAACGGAATATATATGTGTAAGAACTGAATATATATGTGTAAGAACTAAATATATATTTGTAAGAACTGAATATATATGAGTAAGAACTGAATATATATGCGTAAGATCTATATGTGTGTAAGAACCAAATATATATGTGTAAGAACTGAATATATATGCGTAAGTACGGACCTAAGAACTGAATATATATGCGTAAGTACGGAATATATATGTGTAAGTACGGAATATATATGTGTAAGAACTGAATATATATGTGTAAGAACGGAATATATGTTTAAGAATATTTATGCCTAAGAACGGAATATATATGTGTAAGAACGGAATATATATGCGTAAGAACTGAATATATATGTGTAAAAACTGAATATATATGCGTAAGAACTGAATATATATGATTAAAACTCAATATATATGCGAAAGAACTGAATATATATGCCTAAGAACGGATTATATGTGTAAGAACGAAATATATATTTGTAAGAACGGAATATATATGTGTAAGAACGGAATATATACGTATAAGAACGGAATATATATGTGTAAGAACAGAATATATATGTGTAAGAACGGAATATATATGTGTAAGAACGGAATATATATGTGTAAAAACGGAATATATATGTGTAAAAACGGAATATATACGTGTAAGAACGGAATATATACGTGTAAGAACAGAATATGTATGTGTAAGAACGGAATATATATGCGTAAGAACTGAATATATATGCGTAAGAACTGAATATATATATGTAAGAACTGAATATATGTGTAAGAACTAAATATATATGAGTAAAAGTGAATATATATGCGTAAGAACTAAACATATATGCGTAAGAACTGAATATATATGCGTAAGAACAGAATATATATGTGTAAGAACTGAATATATATGTGTAAGAACTGAATATATATGCGTAAAACTGAATACATATGCGTAAGAACTGAATATATATGCGTAAGAACTGAATATATATGCGTAAATCTGAATATATATGCGAAAGAACGGAATATATATGCGTAAGAACGGAATATATATGTGTAAGAACGGAATATATATGTGTAAGAACGGAACAAATATGTTTAAGAATGGAATATATATGTGTAAGAACTGAATATATATGTGTAAGAACTGAATATATATGTGTAAGAACTGAATATATATGTGTAAGAACTGAATATATAGGCGTAAGAACTGAATATATATGCGTAAGAACTGAATATATATGCGTAAGAACTGAATATATATGCGTAAGTACGGAATATATATGTGTAGGAACGGAATATATACGTGTAAGAACGGAATATATATGTGTAGGAACGGAATATATACGTGTGAGAACGGAATATATATGTGTAAGAACGGAATATATATGTGTAAGAACGGAATATATATGTGTAAGAACTGAATATATATGTTTAAGAACTGATTATATATGCGTAAGAACTGAACATATATGTGTAAGTACTGAATATATATGTGTAAGAACTGAATATATATTTGTAAGAACTGAATATATATGCGTAAGAACGGAATATATATGTGTAAGTACGGAATATATATGTGTAAGAACGGAATATGTACGTGTAAGAACCTAATATATATGTGTAAGAGCTGAATATATATGTGTAAGAAGTGAATATATATGTGTAAGAACAGAATATATATGTGTAAGAACGTAATATATATGTGTAAGAACGTAAGATGTACGTGTAAGAACGGAATATATATGTGTAAGAACTGAACATATATGTGTAAGAAATGAATATATATGCGTAAGAACTGAATATATATGCGTAAGAACTGAATATATATGCGTAAGAAATGAATATATATCTGTAAGAACTGAATATATATTGTGTGAGAACGGAATATATATGTGTAAGAAGTGAATATATATGTGTAAGAACTGAATTTATATGTGTAAGAACGGAATATATATGTGTAAGAACGGAATATATATGTGTAAGAACGGAATATATATGTGTAAGAACGAAATATGTACGTGTCAGAACGGAATATATATGTAAAAACTGAACATATATGTGTAAGAAATGAATATATATGCGTAAGAACGGAATATATATGTGTAAGAACGGAATATATGTGTAAGAACTGAACATATATTAGTAAGAAATGAATATATATGCGTAAGAACGGAATATATATGTGTAAGAACGGAATATATATGTGTAAAAACGGAATATATATGTGTAAGAATGGATTATATTCGTGTAAGAACGGAATATATACGTGTAAGAACGGAATATATATGTGTCAGAACAGAATATATATGCGTTAGAACGGAATGAATATGTGTAAGAACGGAATATATATGTGTAAGAACGGAATATATATGTGTAAGAATATATATGCGTAAGAACGGAATATATATGTGTAAGAACGGAATATATATGCGTAAGAACTGAATATATATGCGTAAGAACTGAATATATATGCGTAAGAACTGAACATATATGTGTAAGAAATGAATATATATGCGTAAGAACTGAATATATATGCGTAAGAACGGAACATATATGTGTAAGAACGGAATATATATGCGTAAGAACTGAATATATATGTGTAAGAAAGGAATATATATGTGTAGAACGAAATATATACGTGTATGAACGGAATATATATGTGTATATATGTGTAAGTACGGAATATATATGTGTAAGAACTGAATATATATTTGTAAGAAACTGAATATTATGTGTAAGAACTGAATATATATACGTAAACACTGAATATATATGCGTAAGAACGGAATATATATGTGTAAGATTGAATATATATGTGTAAGAACGGAATATGTACGTGTAAGAACGGAATATATATGTGTTAGAACGGAATTATATATGTGTATATATGTGTAAGAATGGAATATATATGTGTAAGAACTGAATATATATGTGTAAGAAGTGAATATGTATGTTAAAGAACTGAATATATATGTGTAAGAACGGAATATATATGTGTAAGAACGAAATATATATGTGTAAGAACGGAATATGTACGTGTAAGAACGGAATAGATATGTGTAAGAACTGAATATATATGTGTAAGAACGGAATATATACGTGTAAGAACGGAATATATATGTGAAAGAACGAAATATGTACGTGTCAGAACGGAATATATATGTGTAAGAACTGAACATATATGTGAAAGAAATGAATATATATGCGTAAGAACTGAATATATATGCGTAAGAACTGAATATATATGCGTAAGAACTGAATATATATGTGTAAGAACTGAATATATATGTGTAAAGAACGGAATATATATGTGTAAGAAGTGAATATATATGTGTAAGAACTGAATTTATATGTGTAAGAACGGAATATATATGTGTAAGAACGGAATATATATACGTAAAACTGAATATATATGCGTAAGAACTGAACATATATGTGTAAGAAGTGAATATATATGTGTAAGAACTGAATTTATATGTGTAAGAACGGAATATATATGTGTAAGAACGGAATATATATACGTAAAACGGAATATATATGCGTAAGAACTGAACATATATGTGTAAGAAATGAATATATATGCGTAAGAAGGGAATATATATGCGTAAGAACGGAATATATATGTGTAAGAACGGAATATATATGCGTAAGAACTGAATATATATGTGTAAGAACGGAATATATACGTGTAAGAACGGAATATATGTGTAAGAATGGATTATATACGTGTAAGAACGGAATATATATGTGTAAGAACGGAATATATATGTGTAAGAACTGAATATATATGTGTAAGAACTGAATATATATGTGTAAGAACTGAATATATATTTGTAAGAAACTGAATATATATGTGTAAGAACTGAATATATATGTGTAAGAACGTTACATGTACGTGTAAGAACGGAATATATATGTGTAAGACTGGAATATATATGTGTATATATGTGTAAGAATGGAATATATATGTGTAAGAACTGAATATATATGTGTAAGAAGTGAATAGATATGTGTAAGAACTGAATATATATGTGTAAGAACGGAATATATATGTGTAAGAACGGAATATATATGTGTAAGAACGGAATATATGTGTAAGAACTGAACATATATTAGTAAGAAATGAATATATATGCGTAAGAACGGAATATATATGTGTAAGAACGGAATATATATGTGTAAGATCTGAATATATATGTGTAAGAACGGAATATATATGTGTAAGAACGGAATATATATGTGTAAGAAGAGAATATATATGTGTAAGAACTGAATATATATGTGTAAGAACGGAAAAAATATGTGTAAGAACGGAATATATGTGTAAGAACTGAATATATAAGTGTAAAAACTGAATATATATGTGTAAGAACTGAATATATATGTGTAAGAACTGAATATATATGCGTAAGAACTGAATATATATGTGTAAGAACTGAATATATATGTGTATGAATGGAATATATATTTGTAAGAATGGAATATATATGTGTAAGAACGGAATATATACGTGTAAGAACAGAATATATATGTGTAAGAACAGAAAATATATGTGTAAGAACGGAATATATATGTGTAAAAACGGAATATATATGTGTTAGAACGGAATATATACGTGTAAGAACGGAATATATACGTGTAAGAACGGAATATATATGTGTAAAAACGGAATATATATGTGTAAGAATTGAATATATACGTGTAAGAACTGAATATATACGTGTAAGAACGGAATATATATGTGTCAGAACAGAATATATATGCGTTAGAACGGAATGAATATGTGTAAGAACGAATATATATGTGTTAGAACGGAATATATTTGTAAGAATATATATGCGTAAGAACGGAAAATATATGTGTAAGAACGGAATATATATGCGTAAGAACTGAATATATATGCGTAAGAACTGAATATATATGTTGTAAGAACTGAATATATGTGTAAGAACTGATATATATGAGTAAAACTGAATATATATGCGTAAGAACTGAACATTTATGCGTAAGAACTGAATATATATGCGTAAGAACTGACTATATATGTGTAAGAACTGAATATATATGTGTAAAAAACTGAATATATATGCGTAAAACTCAAAACATATGCGTAAGAAGTGAATATATATGCGTAAGAACTGAATATATATGCGTAAAACTGATTATATATGCGAAAGAACGGAATACATATGTGTTAGAACGGAATATATATGTGTAAGAACTGAATATATATGTGTAAGAACTGAATATATATGTGTAAGAACTGAAATTATATATGTGTAAGAACTGAATATATATGCGTAAGAACTGAATATATATGCGTAAGAACTGAATATATATGCGTAAGACGGAATATATATGCGTAAGAACGGAATATATATGCGTTAGAACGAATATATTATGCGTTATAACGGAATATATATGTGTAAGAACGGAATATATATGTGTAAGAACGGATATATAGGTGTAAGAACGGAATATATATGTGTAAGAACGGAATATATATGTGTAAGAACGTAATATAAAGTATAAGAACGGAATATTGTAAGTTTAAGAACGGAATATATATGTGTAAGAACTGAATACATATGTGTAGGAACGGAATATGTAGGTGTAAGAACGGAATAAATATGTGTAAGAAATGAATATATATGCGTAAGAACTGAATATATATGCGTAAGAACTGAACATATATGTGTAAGAAATGAATATATATGCGTAAGAACTGAATATATATGCGTAAGAACGGTACATATATGTGTATGAACGGAATATATATGCGTAAGAACTGAATATATATGTGTAAGAACGGAATATATATGTGTAAGAACGGAATATATACGTGTAAGAACGGAATATATATGTGTATATATGTGTAAGTACGGAATATATATGTGTAAGAACTGAATATATATTTGTAAGAAACTGAATATTATGTGTAAGAACTGAATATATATACGTAAACACTGAATATATATGCGTAAGAACGGAATATATATGTGTAAGAATTGAATATATATGTGTAAGAACGGAATATGTACGTGTAAGAACGGAATATATATGTGTAAGAACGGAAATTATAAGTATATATGTGTAAGAATGGAATATATATGTGTAAGAACTGAATATATATGTGTAAGAAGTGAATATGTATGTTTAAGAACTGAATATATATGTGTAAGAACGGAATATATATGTGTAAGAACGAAATATATATGTGTAAGAACGGAATATGTACGTGTAAGAACGGAATAAATATGTGTAAGAACTGAATATATATGTGTAAGAACGGAATATATATGTGTAAGAACGGAATATATATGTGTAAGAACGAAATATGTACGTGTAAGAACGGAATATATATATGTAAGAACTGAACATATATGTGAAAGAAATGAATATATATGCGTAAGAACTGAATATATATGCGTAAGAACTGAATATATATTCGTAAGAACTGAATATATATGTGTAAGAACTGAATATATATGTGTAAGAACGGAATATATATATGTGTAAGAAGTGAATTTATATTTGTAAGAACTGAATATATATGTGTAAGAACGGAATATATATGTGTAAGAACGGAATAAATATGTGTAAGAACGGAATATATATGTGTAAGAACTGAATATATATGTGTAAGAACTGAATATATATGCGTAAGAACTGAATATATATGCGTAAAACTGAATATATATGCGTTAGAACTGAACATATATGGGTAAGAAATGAATATATATGCGTAAGAACTGAATATATATGTGTAAGAACGGAATATATATGCGTAAGAACGGAATATATATGTGTAAGAACGGAATATATATGCGTAAGAACTGAATATATATGCGTAAGAACTGAGTATATATGTTTAAGAACGGAATATATATGCGTAAGAACTGAATATATATTTGTAAGAACGGAATATATATGTGTAAGAAAGGAATATATACGTGTAAGAACAGAATATATATGTGTAAGAACTGAATATATATTTGTAAGAACGGAAAATATATGTGTAAGAACGGAATATATACGTGTAAGAACGAATTATATATATGTGTAAGAACGGAATATATATGTAAGAACGGAATATATATGTGTAAGAACTGAATATATATGTGTAAGAACTAAATATATATGTGTAAGAACTGAATATATATTTGTAAGAAACTGAATATTATGTGTAAGAACTGAATATATATACGTAAACACTGAATATATATGCGTAAGAACGGAATATATATGTGTAAGAACAGAATATATATGTGTAAGAACGAAATATATATGTGTAAGAACGGAATATGTACGTGTAAGAACGGAATAAATATGTGTAAGAACTGAACATATATGTGTAATAAATGAATATATATGCATAAGAACTGGATATATATGCGTAAGAACTGAATATATATCTGTAAGAACTGAATATATATGTGTAAGAACTGAATATATATTCGTAAGAACTGAACATATATTCGTATGAACGGAATATATATGTGTATATATGTGTAAGAATTGAATATATATGTGTAAGAACTGAAAATATATGTGTAAGAAGTGAATATATATGTGTAAGAAGTGAATATATATGTGTAAGAACGGAATATATATGTGTAAGAACGAAATATATATGTGTAAGAACGGAATATGTACATGTAAGAACGGAATATATATGTGTAAGAAGTGAATATATATGTGTAAGAACTGAATTTATATGTGTAAGAACGGAATATATATGTGTAAGAACGGAATATATATACGTAAAACTGAATATATATGCGTAAGAACTGAACATATATGTGTAAGAAGTGAATATATATGTGTAAGAACTGAATTTATATGTGTAAGAACGGAATATATATGTGTAAGAACGGAATATATATACGTAAAACTGAATATATATGCGTAAGAACTGAACATATATGTGTAAGAAATGAATATATATGCGTAAGAAGGGAATATATATGCGTAAGAACGGAATATATATGTGTAAGAACGGAATATATATGCGTAAGAACTGAATATATATGTGTAAGAACGGAATATATACGTGTAAGAACGGAATATATGTGTAAGAATGGAATATATACGTGTAAGAACGGAATATATATGTGTAAGAACGGAATATATATGTGTAAGAACTGAATATATATGTGTAAGAACTGAATATATATGTGTAAGAACTGAATATATATTTGTAAGAAACTGAATATATATGTGTAAGAACTGAATATATATGTGTAAGAACGTTACATGTACGTGTAAGAACGGAATATATATGTGTAAGACCGGAATATATATGTGTATATATGTGTAAGAATGGAATATATATGTGTAAGAACTGAATATATATGTGTAAGAAGTGAATAGATATGTGTAAGAACTGAATATATATGTGTAAGAACGGAATATATATGTGTAAGAACGGAATATATATGTGTAAGAACGGAATATATGTGTAAGAACTGAACATATATTAGTAAGAAATGAATATATATGCGTAAGAACGGAATATATATGTGTAAGAACGGAATATATATGTGTAAGATCTGAATATATATGTGTAAGAACGGAATATATATGTGTAAGAACGGAATATATATGTGTAAGAAGAGAATATATATGTGTAAGAACTGAATATATATGTGTAAGAACGGAAAAAATATGTGTAAGAACGGTATATATGTGTAAGAACTGAATATATAAGTGTAAAAACTGAATATATATGTGTAAGAACTGAATATATATGTGTAAGAACTGAATATATATGCGTAAGAACTGAATATATATGTGTAAGAACTGAATATATATGTGTAAGAATGGAATATATATTTGTAAGAATGGAATATATATGTGTAAGAACGGAATATATACGTGTAAGAACAGAATATATATGTGTAAGAACAGAAAATATATGTGTAAGAACGGAATATATATGTGTAAAAACGGAATATATATGTGTTAGAACGGAATATATACGTGTAAGAACGGAATATATACGTGTAAGAACGGAATATATATGTGTAAAAACGGAATATATATGTGTAAGAATTGAATATATACGTGTAAGAACGGAATATATACGTGTAAGAACGGAATATATATGTGTCAGAACAGAATATATATGCGTTAGAACGGAATGAATATGTGTAAGAACGGAATATATATGTGTTAGAACGGAATATATTTGTAAGAATATATATGCGTAAGAACGGAAAATATATGTGTAAGAACGGAATATATATGCGTAAGAACTGAATATATATGCGTAAGAACTGAATATATATGTGTAAGAACTGAATATATGTGTAAGAACTGAATATATATGAGTAAAACTGAATATATATGCGTAAGAACTGAACATTTATGCGTAAGAACTGAATATATATGCGTAAGAACTGACTATATATGTGTAAGAACTGAATATATATGTGTAAAAACTGAATATATATGCGTAAAACTCAAAACATATGCGTAAGAAGTGAATATATATGCGTAAGAACTGAATATATATGCGTAAAACTGAATATATATGCGAAAGAACGGAATACATATGTGTAAGAACGGAATATATATGTGTAAGAACTGAATATATATGTGTAAGAACTGAATATATATGTGTAAGAACTGAATATATATGTGTAAGAACTGAATATATATGCGTAAGAACTGAATATATATGCGTAAGAACTGAATATATATGCGTAAGAACGGAATATATATGCGTAAGAACGGAATATATATGCGTTAGAACGGAATATATATGCGTTATAACGGAATATATATGTGTAAGAACGGAATATATATGTGTAAGAACGGAATATATAGGTGTAAGAACGGAATATATATGTGTAAGAACGGAATATATATGTGTAAGAACGTAATATAAAGGTATAAGAACGGAATATGTAAGTTTAAGAACGGAATATATATGTGTAAGAACTGAATACATATGTGTAGGAACGGAATATGTAGGTGTAAGAACGGAATAAATATGTGTAAGAAATGAATATATATGCGTAAGAACTGAATATATATGCGTAAGAACTGAACATATATGTGTAAGAAATGAATATATATGCGTAAGAACTGAATATATATGCGTAAGAACGGTACATATATGTGTATGAACGGAATATATATGCGTAAGAACTGAATATATATGTGTAAGAACGGAATATATATGTGTAAGAACGGAATATATACGTGTAAGAACGGAATATATATGTGTATATATGTGTAAGTACGGAATATATATGTGTAAGAACTGAATATATATTTGTAAGAAACTGAATATTATGTGTAAGAACTGAATATATATACGTAAACACTGAATATATATGCGTAAGAACGGAATATATATGTGTAAGAATTGAATATATATGTGTAAGAACGGAATATGTACGTGTAAGAACGGAATATATATGCGTAAGAACGGAAATTATAAGTATATATGTGTAAGAATGGAATATATATGTGTAAGAACTGAATATATATGTGTAAGAAGTGAATATGTATGTTTAAGAACTGAATATATATGTGTAAGAACGGAATATATATGTGTAAGAACGAAATATATATGTGTAAGAACGGAATATGTACGTGTAAGAACGGAATAAATATGTGTAAGAACTGAATATATATGTGTAAGAACGGAATATATATGTGTAAGAACGGAATATATATGTGTAAGAACGAAATATGTACGTGTAAGAACGGAATATATATGTGTAAGAACTGAACATATATGTGAAAGAAATGAATATATATGCGTAAGAACTGAATATATATGCGTAAGAACTGAATATATATTCGTAAGAACTGAATATATATGTGTAAGAACTGAATATATATGTGTAAGAACGGAATATATATATGTGTAAGAAGTGAATTTATATTTGTAAGAACTGAATATATATGTGTAAGAACGGAATATATATGTGTAAGAACGGAATATATATGTGTAAGAACGGAATATATATGTGTAAGAACTGAATATATATGTGTAAGAACTGAATATATATGCGTAAGAACTGAATATATATGCGTAAAACTGAATATATATGCGTTAGAACTGAACATATATGGGTAAGAAATGAATATATATGCGTAAGAACTGAATATATATGTGTAAGAACGGAATATATATGCGTAAGAACTGAATATATATGTGTAAGAACGGAATATATATGCGTAAGAACTGAATATATATGCGTAAGAACTGAGTATATATGTTTAAGAACGGAATATATATGCGTAAGAACTGAATATATATTTGTAAGAACGGAATATATATGTGTAAGAAAGGAATATATACGTGTAAGAACAGAATATATATGTGTAAGAACTGAATATATATTTGTAAGAACGGAAAATATATGTGTAAGAACGGAATATATACGTGTAAGAACGAATTATATATATGTGTAAGAACGGAATATATATGTAAGAACGGAATATATATGTGTAAGAACTGAATATATATGTGTAAGAACTAAATATATATGTGTAAGAACTGAATATATATTTGTAAGAAACTGAATATTATGTGTAAGAACTGAATATATATACGTAAACACTGAATATATATGCGTAAGAACGGAATATATATGTGTAAGAACAGAATATATATGTGTAAGAACGAAATATATATGTGTAAGAACGGAATATGTACGTGTAAGAACGGAATAAATATGTGTAAGAACTG
>JAWPHD010022835.1:0-23904 GCA_037043455.1 Cyrtodaria siliqua | reverse complement strand
ATAGTGTTTGTTTATTATTACATGCACTCAAGCATTTATGACGATACGTTCAATTATGTTTGAAAAGAGAACAGTTCTTAATAGGTCCTTTAAGAAAATCGTCCCGGTAAATGTATTGCAAAAAATGACATGTATCTCTGACTGTAAAACTATCTGACTGTAAAACAACAAATAAAACCTAACTGAAGCATTAGCTTCTCGTCAGTTCATTGTCAATGATGGATTTTATATAACAAACCGTGGGTATTTGTTTAGTTTAAACATCTGAATTGTAAATAGCCTAAGCAGAGTTTTATTCTATGCCCATCAGGAACCGGTTTTGATTTTGTAAATGTCTGTATTAACCTAGAAAAAAGAACACCCTATCAGATCCTTTAAAACAATTTTCAGATGGACCCAGTCCCTCATTTACTAAAACGACTCCCATACAACTCCCATACAACTCCCATACATACATTTCACCGAGTGTACCTTAGTTAACCAAATAAAGATTGCTCGTGCAATAACACGTGCAATAACACTTTACTCCACTAAGAGTGTGCTTGTATTTACCGAATATAAATTATCACTCTACCCGCGAATTTAGCAAATAAGGATTGCTGGAGATAAATTATCACCCAACCTGAGAATTTAGCACTTCCCAGTGTTGCTGAAAGCTGACAAAAACTCTTCTGCCCTCGGAGATAAAACGATGCTCAAACCTACCTACCTTGGAATTTAAACAGGAAGCAATCCAATTGTGAGACATGCATGCAAGAAAACCAATGTTTACAGGCTGATAACTTCCTTCTGAATCCTTGTCACATGTGTGTAACATCTGGCATGTACATGTACATTGTACAACCTTGAGAATAAAATACCGTTTATCTTAAGATGTGCGTATTACCATAGATGAGTTTACATAAACTATTCATCAATCAAAGGATTAATACTCCTGGTAGCAGTTCTGAAGAGCATATATAACATTTTTTGGAGTATTAGCTACGGTGGCCATCTTGCATTTTTTAGTATATAAATTATATAGTGGAAATTCCCGAGTTGCGTTTCTTTTTCACTTTAGTAAACATTATTATATTACCTGAATAACGAGATCAACATTATTATATTACCTGAATAACGAGATCAACATTATTATATTACCTGAATAACGAGATCAACATTATTATATTACCTGAATAACGAGATCAACATTATTATATTACCTGAATAACGAGATCAACATTATTATATTACCTGAATAACGAGATCAACATTATTATATTACCTGAATAACGAGATCAACATTATTATATTACCTGAATAACGAGATCAACATTATTATATTACCTGAATAACTAGATCAACATTATTATATTACCTGAATAACGAGATCAACATTATTATATTACCTGAATAACGAGATCAACATTATTATATTACCTGAATAACGAGATCAACATTATTATATTACCTGAATAACGAGATCAACATTATTATATTACCTGAATAACGAGATCAACATTATTATATTACCTGAATAACGAGATCAACATTATTATATTACCTGAATAACGAGATCAACATTATTATATTACCTGAATAACGAGATCAACATTATTATATTACCTGAATAACGAGATCAACATTATTATATTACCTGAATAACGAGATCAACATTATTATATTACCTGAATAACGAGATCAACATTATTATATTACCTGAATAACGAGATCAACATTATTATATTACCTGAATAACGAGATCAACATTATTATATTACCTGAATAACGAGATCAACATTATTATATTACCTGAATAACGAGATCAACATTATTATATTACCTGAATAACGAGATCAACATTATTATATTACCTGAATAACGAGATCAACATTATTATATTACCTGAATAACGAGATCAACATTATTATATTACCTGAATAACGAGATCAACATTATTATATTACCTGAATAACGAGATCAACATTATTATATTACCTGAATAACGAGATCAACATTATTATATTACCTGAATAACGAGATCAACATTATTATATTACCTGAATAACGAGATCAACATTATTATATTACCTGAATAACGAGATCAACATTATTATATTACCTGAATAACGAGATCAACATTATTATATTACCTGAATAACGAGATCAACATTATTATATTACCTGAATAACGAGATCAACATTATTATATTACCTGAATAACGAGATCAACATTATTATATTACCTGAATAACGAGATCAACATTATTATATTACCTGAATAACGAGATCAACATTATTATATTACCTGAATAACGAGATCAACGAATTTCGGCCTTATTTGGCGGGATAGTTTCTTTAACAAAGATGGCACCCGTTTTTTTTTGTACCAACTACGTGTCATGCGGAATGAGACTGTCATAGTCTCGTATCAGTGTATACCTCTTTTGATTATACAGGACTTCAAGTTTTTGTTTTTTATATTCATATATACATGATCATTTATGTGTTATACTGCCTATTAATGCTGCCTTGTTTGTTAGAGAATATAACTTGGCGGGGATATCATTATTTACACTGTCCCGTTTATTAGGATGACAATAGGGTAAGAGTGACGTTTGGTGCACCCTAGAACCAGGTTTAAATCCCCCAGTGACCCTTTTTGCCACTGACCGTTCCAAGGCGATAGCCCTTTTGTCAAACTGTTTATGTTAGTGATGTCGTGTCTATCCTTTTAGTCATTTTTAAATTGTTGTTTGTCTTTATACGTACCGCTGCATTTCCTGTTCGACTTTTATATCTACATTTTCATATTTGTATCTATGGTAACCATCTTAACTTTGTCTGGAAGTTGAATTTCATGTAATGCTAACTATTGGGGGTAATTATTAAATGCTCATTGTTTATCAATCTTCTGAAAAAGTAGGTAAAAATGTCGAACAGGAAATGAAGCTTTTACTGAACACATTTAACCAAAAACACGCATGAAAACAAACAATAATGAATTAAATGTTATTAAGAAGCGAGGCATGTGACCTTACAAACACAAAAGGGTCGACAATAGGGACATCGCCTTGGAACGGTCAGTGGTAAAAAGGCCGCTGGGGTTCAAAACCAGATACTATGGTGAACCAAACTTAACTCTTAAACTATTGACAACCCAATACAACGGGACACTGTAAATAAAGATAACCCCGTAAATGTTTTACTCCAAGGTTCAATTCATAGCATATCTCCAACAAATCAAAATTGTCTGTCATAAAATGAATATAGGCATACATTCAAACGATCTTTGGTAGTCAGGGTTCTAACGCAAGTGACATAAATCAGGTGGCATAGTTATTATTGGTGTAGTTAAAATTTTGCTATAATTAGCAGTAATGTTTCATTGTCTTTCAGATTCTGCAAGAGTGTGTGTAGTGAGATATTTCAACATTATAGAGTGTGATCATCACAACAGTTATGTTCCACTATCTTTCAGATTCTGCAAGAGTTTTTTAATGTGAGATATACTGAGTACTACATAGTGTGATCATCACACCATTAGTAGTTATGGTCCACTATATTTCACATTATGTAAGAGTGTGTGATGTGAGATATACTCAATACCGTTGAGTGCGATTATCACAGTCCTGAGAGTGATAAACTGTGATTACAGTTCCATGAGCTTTCACATTCTGCATACGAGTATGTGACGTGAAACCACTTATCACAGTGTATAGAATCGCTTGGGTTGAACGTCTAAATTTAAAATGAAAGGAAAATGTATATTGTGTTTCTAATTTAGATTTACCCTTTTCGTTGTACGATAGCAACATTTCTGAATGTATTGTCCCATAACTGTGAGGTTTTTAATATGTTTTTTTGGTACCAATATTTACATAATTTCATTGTATCCCTAGATGTGCCAGACTTAAGCAAGTTAACTTATTTGATGATGAGATTTTGACGTTTGTCCCTACCATTTATTATAACGGCAAATAATTATATCTCAATTTATTTTGGCAGTATGATTTTTTCTTTTCAAAAACACACTTCATTTGGGTAATACTGAATATTTTTTTCTGAGAGGTGTTGCACTTAGCCATACATTTTGCACGCAACAATGCACCAAATCATTTCTCCACTGCATAAATGTATGCTTATATGATATATCTTGAAACCTGTAACATTTTAAAATAATCTAAAATACCTGAGCTGAGAAAACTGAATTTAAAAAGAAAATGATTCTTTACTACCAATGATTCTATACACCGAATGCACTGTAATGCTTTGAACTCGCTAAAACAGTACGAGACGTACACTAAGCCAAATTGCTAAGAACCTACCTAAGAATATGTCAATAATATTCTCATTGTTTTGTGGTTTTTTAGCTTGATTAGAGATACTGTTAAACTGCATAATAACCAGTGTAAATCGTCTGCTCTGATTGCATGAACATATTTTAAAACTTTTAAGTCAATGTGTTTTCTTAGAAATAAGTTATAACATTTTCTTTCTTCCTAAGGTTTATAGTCCCTCTACCATATGAGCACCCGGGAAGAACCCCCCGTTGACTCGGCATTATGTTTGGTCTATAACACTTATACAACTGGGTATAAGTACTTCAAATTAGTGAAGCTTTCGATGTTCCTAATTTTAAAATATACCAGTTACAATTATTTTGACATCATGTTTTACTAGCATTACCACTACAAATGCGTTTGCAAAAGAAATGTTCGAAATATTTAATGTTAACGCTGAATTACAGTTACTTGAATTTCAAACAATATTCAATTTAAAGGGAGGTAATTTAAGATTATCCATATTTCATTTTTTTATAGACGAAAAATCTGCGATAAATGGGTCAATTTTTTATGTTTTTTTTTCTATTATTTCATACCAATTTTAAGAATATTATATCTTTAAGCGATCTTTGACTCATGTTATGTGTTTTATCAGCACATTTCATGTTTTCATATAGACAGACAGACAGACTTTTTATTCAGACTTGTACAAAGTACATCGTCTACAATATATACATATTAGCATATATGATGTCAACGTATATATACAAGTAAATGGTGAAATATATACAAATGGTATAATTAATCATTTCATTATTATTATTATTATGTAGTATAGTAAATAAGAGTAGAAGGTTGAACTAAGTAACTACCTTTCAATAGTTAATAAAGCGATTCTTAATACAATTGATTCTTTAACATATAACGGAAGTTTTATTATTTCTTGTCATGTGATTTCAATGGTGAAATATATACAAATGGTATAATTTATCATTTCATTATTACTATTATCATTACTATGTAGTATAGTAAATAAGAGTAGGAGGTTGAACTAAGTAGCTACCTTTCAATAGTTAATAATGCGTTTCTTAATATAATTGATTCTTTAACATATAACGAAAGTTTTATTATTTCTATCTTGTCATGTGATTTCAGTAACTCCAAATTTTTGAAAACAGAAGGACGTTTGTAATAACAACGTTTTAAGTATTTCTTTCTAATATCAATATAACAAGATTAAATACATACAAAATGAAATTCATCTTCTATATCTAAACTATTACAAATTAGGCAATATCTTTCTTCACGAAGTGATCTATTGTTGGCATATCTACTAGTCTGTATTCTGAGTGGATGTACAGATAGTCTAAGTCTAGTAAAATATAGACGTAAACTTCTTGGCAAAATATCTAAATATGTTTCATATTCCAAACTAGTTTTAATATCTTTGTACAATGTTAACACAGAACTGTTGTTTAAGGTACCACACCAATTTTGTTTAAAGGCATCTAAAACTCTAATTCTAAAGTCATACAAAAATACGTCACTGTTTATATAAGAAGCATTATCGAATACATAAGAAAAACCGTAATCATCTAGTAATTTCTTAACACTGCTAACCCAGTTCGTTTTTCCGTTATAACAGCCCTGTAAAGCGTGTTCATACACAGTCTTTAGAATGATATTGTCAGTATTTATTACTTTCAACCAATATTTAATAATTCTTATATATCTATTAACATATAGGGGATATCTTCCAAGTGCACCATACACAGCTGCATATAAAGGGAGGGTAACTCTCAAAAGCTGTAACAATTTAAACAAAAAACAGTTCCATGAGTTTTCACATTCTGCATAAGAGTGTGTGACGTGAAACCACTTTTCACAGTTAAGTGTGATTTAATTGAATATATTTTATATCTACATTAGTAATTAATATCATCGTGTATGTATAATATATGTTATGCTATTACTTTTCACAATTGTGTATGCTTTTGTGTTTGTTGTAAATATGTGATGTAAATCTCATACTTCGAGGAAATAAAGAAATAAACTGATTTAACATTTCTATAACAGTCAGTTTTTAAATTTAAAATGACATTAACTTTTCTTTATATTTTGTTTCGATAAGATTGAGTATTGTTATGCTGTTAAATCAACATATAGTGCAATTTAAAAGAACATAAATGTTTTACAAACTATGGGTCAAAACAAATTACTTATCACATATCTATTCTAAAATATATTTAAAATAAGAAAATTATTTAAGACACAAAAGTGTGTAATTAGGAATTTTGTTAAGTGCATATTACATATAATATGGTGCTTTTGTTATAAGCGTAAAAAGTTATCAGTTTGTAGCCTATTTAAATTTAAAAAAATCATTCACAACAATGGATTCATAACGAATTTCTTGCATTGTTTGTAAAATGTCATAAAGATAACCCCTTTTTTATTTTGGAAAGAATACTAATCGGCAAATCGGTTTTGAATGATCAATCAAAGAGACGTTTTGCTACAACACAAACTTCTTCAAGTACATGCCTGAACTGACCCATTTTACAGTTCCATCGCTCTCGTAGAGATCAAAGCATTTGAACATCTACTTGAGTGGAATCAACTAAGTGCTAATTCAGTTCCAAGTAGCATAGCTGTCTTTAGGTACATTTTCTCCCCCATTATGTGTAATATGATCCACAGAGAAATAAAGAAATCGATGTCGACCTCACCCTGGGACAGATAAACGTTGGCCAAAGTCATTAACTCTCAAGTTCTTTAATTGTTCTTTAAATGTTATAACAAGTACTGGGTAATTTACGAGAATAGTATCGACTAATACCACCGTATTTGTTTCATGGGCAATGTTTGCCAACTTGGAAGACGTTAATGAAAAGTCATTTTGATTTATATGTAACCGGGTAGAGGTTCATCCGGTAACATATGTAACGATGCTGGATAAAAAAAATGTTTATCCACTTGTAAGCCCTCCAACATCGTCGCCAATGTTTTTTTTGTTTTTTTTTTACACACACTATAACATCACTATCACCATTTCACGCTTACAGTGAAACAATAATTTGAGTGTTGCTATTTCGCTTTTGTATTAAAACGGTTGATGCACTATTTTCAAATATGATTTATTTAAAGGGCTCTGAAAAACTTGAAAAAAGCTGAAAGAATTATCAAAATGCCATGAAAAATAAAGGAGATATGACCATTGAAAATTTGTAAAGAAACATAAATGGAGGCGGACATCTTGGCGTCATCACGCCTTTTTACCATATATGGCATATTGACAAAATACGTCTTAGAGCAAAGTAAATCACTGCAAATTGATTAAAAATAAATATACAGATGTAAAATGTATAAACTGTATGCTTACATTTCATTTGCAGTGATTTTCTTTGCTTTAAAAGACATTTTGTATATATGGTGAAATGTGAAATGGTTGCTATACGTCTACTTACAACGTTTACCGTATACTTGCACTGTTCTATTGTTGTTTTACACTGTTAACAGTATATCTATGATATTTACAGTATAATTACATTGTCTGTACTTACATTGTTTTCTGTATACTTACGCCATCTGTTTTCTGTGTATTTACACTGCTGATCTTATACTGAAAATGTTTTTCCTTTTACTTAACCGGTTTCTGTGTGCTTAAAGCTACAGAGTCTCTAATTTCAACTACATGTAGTAATAACTCATGAATATGAATGTGTCATGTGTGAAGACACCCGAAAAGTCGGTATATAAGCAGAAATCGATGCGAAATATCACATTTTATTTATCCTTCGAACAGGTAACATCGATAAATATACGGCTTCAGAATACATATATGTGATAAAAAAAAAGTAATTGCCCGTAACGGGATTTGAACCACAGACGTTGCGCGTGTATGATGTACGTTTATCCACTAGACCAAGTGCTATATGTTGTAGCATTTTTAACACTTAATAGGCATTAAGTAATAACTAGCGCACACACAAACTCATCAAGCGCTAAATAACAAGTCGAGATATGGTTGTTTTGAGGCGGAATATTAGTTTCATATTGATAACATATAATATAATACCAGGCAATGTTAATTTACACGTGCGACAAGATATTGATTCATCTTGAGCTGGTTCAGATAGGTTAATTTATTTTGCCTCTTAATAAATGGTAATTAGTATACATTGTCTCAAGAAGCGTTGTAGCTCAGTAGATAGAGCACCTGACTTGAAATCAGAAGATGATGTGTGTTCGAGTCCCGAAAGACACAACTTTGTTTTCTTCTGTAAATCATACTGTTACCTGTTACTGTTACAGGTACGATGTGTACTGTTACTGTTACAGGTTGTTACCTGTTACTGTTACAGGTATGATGTGTACTGGTCGATGTCAATACAATAAATGATGTCCTGCATTATATTTGCTCGCTTAAATACCCCATTTCGACATGAGCTGATGAACATGAAGTTACAAATAACGACACGCCTACAAAGAAGAAATCGATGGACATAATATAAAATTATTAATTTAGAGACTCTGTAGCTTTAACTGTTTACGTATACTTACCCTGGTTGCTGTATATTTACCCTGGTTGCTGTATACTTACCCTGGTTGCTCTATACTTACCCTGGTTGCTGTATACTTACTCTGGTTGCTGTATACTTACCCTGGTTGCTCTATACTTACCCTGATTGCTGTATACGTACGATGGTTAACGTATATTTACCATGGTTACCGTATACTTACACTGTTTACCTATACTTACACTGTTTATTGTGTATTTACACTGTGTATGTGTATTTACATTGGTAACCGCATACTTACACGTTTTCTTACACGATCTACTACTGTAGCAACGAAGCGTTTCTAATTGGACTGCAATCTCTTTATTAATGTATACATTATTAATTTGATCATAAGTACACCTGTCATTGTATTCAGTGCGACGTAATACTCATATGTCTCATTCCGTATCCCACAGGAGTGGATCAATGGGATATTGAGTATAACAATTTAAATAAAATATGAATCCGGAATGACAATTAGTTCGATCACCCTCATTATCGTTCATCTAGACTACAATGCGTTCATACGCTGGCGCATGCCTCTTCGTTTTAATAGTGTAAAACTGGAGAAAATAAGTCTCTGATTTTGGTCGATTTCAGGTTTTGATTTATATCTGGCAAATAGATTCGGATTGGTAGGTAATTTTGAGCAAGTGTAACACGAAAAACACAAAAACGTGAAGGAGTTTTGTTCTTATAAGAGGTACCGTGCGTGTTAAAATGCCGTCACTCTCAGTTACATTGTAATTTGTAACATCACCTTCTCCGTTATTTCTATTAATTAGGAATACAAATAATATAATATTACGTTTATAACAGAATAATGTTCATGTAAATACTTAGAACTGTAAATATGTGTATTGCTATGTCATATGTTCTGTGTATGTATGCATTTGTAGTATCTCACGGGCCTATGGCTTTTTGATTTATGAATAAAATCCTCTTCTTCTTTATCGGGATGGATATAGGGTAAGAGTGAGATTTGGTGCCTGAAGAACCTGGTTTAAACACCTCCCACCACCCCCACCACCCCCGCGGCCTTCTTTTGCCACTGACCGTTCCAAGGCGGTAGCCCTATATACAACCCTTTTGTGTTTGTGATGTCTTAATTTGCCTTTTGTTCATCTTTAAAGTTGTTCTTTGTTTCTGTGTGTGTGGTTGACTGTCGTCTTTGAATGCTACTTTTTCTGTTCGATTTTGTATCTACTTTTAGTTTCCACTTTGGGTGGACTGAGTTGGCCTCTTTCGCGGTAATCATTTTCTTTCGTTACATATCATTCTATTTTATTGGCAAATAACTCAAGCAAATATTCTTCCTGTTTTTTTTTAAATGAGCATATGATCATTTGTTGTTAAGGCTTCAGTGTTTGCATCTTGACTTTGTTTGGGTGTACATACCTTCGTTGACATCGTCCTGGTGAGCATCAAAGTTTACTCTTCTCGGATGCCAATGTTGTGACTAGCCCACAGTGAAGTTTTATATTTATTCATTTTTTTCATCCAACCGCAAATGAGTACTTCCTATCTATGAACTTTAGATATATAAACATTGCTCTCGAAATCAAAGTGAAAACGTGCCTTTGCTCGTCGAAACATTTAAACATATTTTATCTAATCATGTTTACTATAAGTCGGGAATTTTTCATCAGCATGAATAAGCTTATGTATGGTGATAGTGGTATTTTGCAATTAATAATTGACCAAATTTGACAAACGTGCGCTACGTTAATTTATTATTGTAACTGATGGTATGGGGTTTGAATAAATTCAGTCTAAATAACTAATTATGCATGCCTTTCACCTACTAATTTTTCGCTTGGGGTTAATAAATGTGTTTACGGTTTAATAATCTGTGTTGGTAACCATACGGAAATATGATCATACAAACTCGATTCGTGACGCTCAAGTGTCAATTAATTTTGAAAATCATTGATAAGAAATGATAAATTATCGAAATTCTCCCGTGGTCAGTCCGCTAGTACTATTACCGTACATTATAAGGTCACGTCAAATTAATGATAATGTACGTGATAAACTTGTACTGATTTTACCTTGTTTGTGACAGATATGGGCAAAAAAATCTCCTCCCCATCAATAAGGATTTATCGGCAATAAAAGTATTAGTTGTAAATGATGTGACCCCGGGCGGAATCAAATTTGACCCCAGGGTCAATTTGACCAAACTAAGTAGAAATTGATACATGTAAGTCAATGCTACATGCAAAGTAGTATAACTCTCACTCTTATAGTTTCAGACAAGACGATTATTAAAGAGTTTCCTTATACAACTGTGACCCCCGGAACTAGGCCAAATAACCATTTGAACAAACCGGACCATAGGCTGATGCTGTGTGTATAAGCGTTTATTTATCCTCGCTGTATTGCACTAAGCATTTTAGCGAGCAGTAGGCTGATGCTACACGCATAACGTAGCACTTTTAGCTCTTATTATTTTAGAGATGAAGATGTTTTAATGATTTTCCTTTACAAAGTTATGTATAAATTCTGACCCATGGGTGGAGGGGAAAATATGACTATTGGAACCCTTGAATATGGCCATTTGAACAAAAATGGATAAGAGGATAAAAAGGATAGAGGATAAGAGGTTAGAGGATAAGAGGATAAGATGATGGAGGATAGAAGATAAGATGATAAGAGGATGAGAGGATATAGGATAAGGGGATAAGAGGATGAGAGGATATAGGATAAGGGGATAGAGGATAAGAGGATAAGAGGATAAAAGGATAGAGGATAAGATGATAAGAGGATAGAGGATAATAGGATAGAGGATAAGAGTATATAGGATAAAAGGATAAGAGGATATAGGATAAGAGGATAAGAGGATGAGAGGATATAGGATAAGGGGATAGAGGATAAGAGGATAAGAGGATAAAAGGATAGAGGATAAGATGATAAGAGGATAGAGGATAATAGGATAGAGGATAAGAGTATATAGGATAAAAGGATAAATGATAAGAGGATAAGAGGATAAAGGATAGAGGATAGAGGATAAGATGATAAGAGGATAGAGGATAAGAGGATAAAGGATAAGAGGATAGAGGATAAGATGATAAGAGGATAGAGGATAAGAGGATAAAGGATAAGAGTATATAGGATAAAAGGATAGATGATAAGAGGATAAGAGGATAAAGGATAGAGTATATAGGATAAGATGATAAGAGGATAGAGGATAAAGGATAAGAGGATAGAGGATAAGATGATAAGAGGATAGAGGATAAGAGGATAGAGGATAAGAGGATAAAGGATAAGAGGATAAGAGGATAGAGGATAAGAGGATAAAGGATAAGAGTATATAGGATAAGAGGATAGAGGATAAGAGGATAGAGGATAAGATGATAAGAGGATAGAGGATAAGAGGATAGAGGATAAGAGGATAAAGGATAAGAGGATAAGAGGATAGAGGATAAGAGGATAGAGGATAAGAGGATAAAGGATAAGAGGATAAGAGGATAGAGGATAAGAGGATAGAGGATAAGAGGATAGAGGATAAGAGGATAGAGGATAAGATGATAAGAGGATAGAGGATAAGAGGATAGAGGATAAGAGGATAAAGGATAAGAGGATAAGAGGATAGAGGATAAGAGGATAGAGGATAAGAGGATAAAGGATAAGAGGATAAGAGGATAGAGGATAAGAGGATAGAGGATAAAACGGCAACTAACGCTTTTGCTTAATAAACCATATAACACATAGAGCTCTTGAATGTGGCCACTGTGGCTCGGGCCGATTTGACCACAGAGTTACGATTTGACCACAGAGTTAGGATTTGAAGAAAACTTTATAGAGGACCGTCAGCTAATTGTGTCTATTGAGAATATTTGAAATTCTATTTTACCAACTTGGGACCCTGAGCCGAGCAATTGTTTACCCCGAGTTCATCATTTGAAAAAAATATGATAGTCTAGTGGTTGGCGATACTTAATAAAGAAAACCTCTCGACATTTGTTTAGCGGTTTTTAAGAAGATCGTTTAAAGTTTCGACCATTTAGAGTGGTGACCGGGATGGTAAAGACCCTGCGTTTGAAACCTTCCCGCTCTCACCTTGCGGTTTCGAATCTCACTGGGAGCTCGACTTGTAAGTGAGAACGTTTCGATTCTTAAGGACGGCGGAAGGTTTGTCGTACTGATTCGACCCATAACAAGTGATCTGCCTCCACCACGAAAACATCGGGGTCATATATAGCCTAACGTGTGCTGTAAATGGCGTAAACATCTTTCAGTCAAAAGTCCTTTTTGTTCTCAGCTACACACGTTTTGTTTTCTTGTGGATTTTTCTTGTTTTATTTCAAACATTTCATGAACATGTTTATGTTATAGCCGGAGCCGGTTGTATTTATCCCGGACTCGGAATGCTGCAATGGGTGTTTGACTGTTTATAAAGCGGCTGTGCTTTCGTAAGATTTGCGAGGAAATGAATTGAGACACAGCATAGACATCAGTACCAGGGTATTTTTTTTTGCATAGTTCTAACTGTATGTACAGCTATGTATCTCCTTTTGGTGCTGTCTGATTCCAAACTTTACTTTTTTTTTCTTATCCAACCGCACATGAGTACTTTTTACCTTTGAACTTCAGATACAAACATGGCTATCGAAATCAAAGAGCAAACGTGCCTTTGCTAGTCAAAACATTTAAACATTGTTATCTGATCAGGATTACTATAAGCCGGGAATGTTTCCTCAGCTCGAATAAGAGTATGCATGGTGATAGTTGTATTTGCAATTAATAATTAAGCAAATTTACTAAACGTGCGCTACGTTAGCTTTTTTTATGGTAACTCGTGGTTTGGAGTTTGAAAAATTCAATTTACATAACTATTTATGCATGACTTTCACCTACTCATATTTCTCATATAATACATAGAGAATAATAAATGGGTATTTCATATCACACCCTATATCAGGCCTGAGACGCCATATCAGCCCGAGAGCTTTAGCCTGATATAGGGTGTGATATGAAAATACATATTTTTTATTATATTTATCATATACTTGAGCTTTGGCGAAATTCAACTTCAGCTCACTCAGTGAAAAATGTTTAGATTTAGTCCATTCTGATGTGCTCATGTCTGTCGCGTAAGTGGTACACAACATTTATTTTTGTCCGAAATCTTATTGAAAATGAATTCCATTGGATTTGAAATTTTCTAATCAAGGTGATTTGTCATAAGTGGTTATTTTATGCACGGATAATGATTCTATAGCCAATAACAGGATGGAAGTAACTAATGAAACCCAGACGACAAACAATACCCGTGACAAATCGTATACAATCGTAACTAATCGGTTACGTATCACTACGGTAAAAGGATCGAGATGAACGTTCGGTTATTTCCGTGATATGACATTTTTTTCACCTATATTTCATACGTGCAATAACGATTGCCCGGCTTTATTGCCAGGCAACGAAATCCTAATTGATATGACTAGCTAAGTCTATGTCGTATCGTATATTCAACAACAACATATTTATAGGGAAGTATGTGATAAATATGTTTACGGTTTACTTTTTTTGTTGTTTTTTCCTCTAGTACTTCCGGCTTATTTTTTAGTTCGAGATATTAACAGGATTTTAACAAATATTAAGTACACACATCAAATAATCTTATAGGTTTTGTTCTATTGAAATGTTATTAATTATTGTTTTTTTTATGGATGTCCAATAATGTTTTATTAGTTTATTAGATGTTTTGAAATTGTCTTAAAGATGAATGGCCACCCTTCTTGTAGTATTATCAATTAACATATTTAACCCTTAAAAATCATATGAAGATTTGTTGATAGTCCCGGAGAGAAAATGTATTTAAAACCGCTACTAAGTTGTACGTAAAAATAAGTATTATTTGCATGATGTAGATACTACTTTTACCACTGCGTGACTGCACGGGGAAATGAGGTAAATCTGAATTATATAGCTGCACAAATATTGCCAGATAATTGATAAATACATTTATTTAATTTATTTTTTTATTAATTTACCTGTTCAAATTTGTCTACGTCATCAAATAAAATCTAATTTTCGCTTTTCACAAATAGTGCAATGTGTGAATTGTAAATATCTATTGTTGTGTATTGATTTCGATTTAAATAAATAAACATAAACATGTTCATGTAACAAAACATGGCCGGAGAACTTCAATTATTGTTTTAACACTTAAATTATATGTCTGTTATACCCAGTCAGGCTAGATGCAGCTGAAGCTTTTCACGTGCACACACCGCATAACTCACTTTTGAATTTCAGGTGTTTTTGACACGAAATAGTCCCAATTTGCACTCACGTGCAGTTACGCGGGAAAATTGCAGTTGTCTTTTAAAAAACGTTAGCTTAAGCTAGTTATAAATGCAAAAACAACACAGATAATACAGTTTTTTTAAACTCTAAAATTACCGATTTCTCAAAACGGTCAGGAAAATGGGTAGACACCGATTTGGCTTAAATTAACAGGAATGATTTTTTTGAGACCGTTTTGAAAGATGGTCACACCTTTTTGTCACTCAAAACACACATATTCAAAATGGCGTCTACAAGCTAATAAGCAAAACTGAAAATCAATAATAGAAACGTAAAACATGAATATTTTCTATTTCCGGACATAGTTATTAAAGTGTCAATGAATCAGACTTCCAATTCAACGTTCAACACTTTTCTGCCTGTCTTTTAACATGTTTACGGTAAAAATCAGCAGCATATAGGCGCTTATTAAAAATCGCAACTATTATAGTCGGCTATTGTTGTGTTGGATACATCCTGAGATGTTTATTATTTTGTATGTGTTTCTTTAGTTAGTTTCTCTGGATGTGGACTTTATTCTAAGAGAATTCCTTTTGATGGGATGTAATTTTGTTTACACTATCTTGTCTATTTGGGCGCTGAAGACAGGATAATAGCGAGTATTGTGCGCATATAAAATCGGTTCAAGCTAACCAGTAGGCCTTATTACCTACTGACTAACCCCGTCTTCACCACCCTTTCTGTTGTTGTTTTTGTCTCGTTCATTGTATTATCAAGTCCTTGTTTGCAGTACGATGTCATTGCGTTCGGACGCTGTGGTTTCTATAGGACCCTATACCTCATTTTTGAATGAATTTGGATAATTGCAAGTGAATAATTAACAAGTGCAGGATTTAATGAACAAAAAGACAGACCTATTCATGTGTTAACTATTGTTATGGTTGAATGATGTAACAAATACTTGCAGAACAGCTACTAAAGAATACAATCTACAGTACAGTCGAGCTACTGAAGTAAGACTGATCAAGGACAAGGTCATGTCATGAGTCATGTCACGTTCGCCTTGATTAGGGACACTGACAACTTGGGTGATAAGACGTAAACAAAACAAAGGTATGTACAGTCTGGGATTAAATAATCGTCATATAAATCCCTGGTGCAGTACTCGGTACTGACCCATAAATGTGTAAACACTGATATAATATATTATTTCTATAATGATCTGTGATGGCAGAGCAGAAATGCAGCACAGTTGCAACCTCCTTTCCACCTACCACATCTCGGGGCATAACAGCTTATAAGCACAATACGCAAGTTCATATAATTTTCTTAAAAAATCATTGCTCTACGAAGTGCTAGACTGCATTGCACCAGATTAAACCATGTCAATGTTTTCTGGAGGGGGCCGAGGGATGTGTGTGTGTGTGGGGGGGGGGGGGGGGGGGGGGGGGGGGAGGGGGTATGGGAGCATTTTCCCACACCCACACCCACATAATCGGTGCACTGCACTTGCAACCATACCCCCTCTCTACTGCACAACGTGAGTACTGTAAAGGATTAACAGATCTATATAAACAACAAATGATCTTTTTTTCAGGGATCCTTGCAGATGTTAAATGCCACCTTCTGTCAAGTGGCATCTCCAAGTTCCAGCTCTGAGACTGAGCCTAGCCCTGAGTAGGTATTTTGTTTGCTTGTTGTTTAAAGCGTCAGTTTTGTTCTCAGCTACCTGATATTGTTTTTGGGATTTTTTTCTTTATTTTTGCTTTATTTTTCAAAGTTAAGGAGCATGTTTATGTTATTATCATATTTTTATCATATTGTGACACCTCTAAAAGGACATGAATTTACATGTATATAAGCCTGTTTCAGAAACCTCTATTATATAATGCATCCATATATATGTAAATCATTTGAATATAATCAAATAAGAAAAAGGAAAAAAATAGTCTAAGCACAGAGTGTTTTACTGTTTCAGTATTCTATTGTTTATTTTTTGTATACTTAACCAATATTTATTGATTGAAAATGTAGATTGTATACGCTATTACATTTTTGTTGAGGAATTCAGCGTTTAAAGTAACTCTCCCAACAATTACACATAATATATGCTATTTAATAATACACATTGTACAATGTTTATCTACCTGCATGTTTGAGCCTTTTTTATGTATACTTTATTCATGACATGATGTCATTACGGTAATGAACTGAGTGAACAAAAACAAGATTTGATGATTTGATTTGATTCAGATCTCTTTCTTTTATAATCCTCACACAAATGCATTGGTCAATAGGGCAAAATCGCAATGAATATACAAATAATTTGTAACGGTCTATATTTACGGACAAATTACTTGTATGTATGTATATTGTATAGGGCATTGTTTTGTGATTGTGTGACGTCCATCAAAATCGAACCCTATGAGTTTATATTTCCATTTCATACAGTAGTGGGATAACACACTTACAGACTATAAATCCGCCCATATGTATGTAGTGCTGCAAGGAAACGATTCACACAGCGGACAATAGAGTATTTTAGTTCAGCGTATTTTAACGATAAAATGTGTTCATTTACAATAAACAACATTGGTTAAAAGAATTTGTCACATACTTAATACATTAAATAATAAACCTGTTATTATATATGGTCAGTTGCAAAAGAAAGTGTACCCTTTGAACGTTTTACTTTCCACCCGTATCCTCTTTATCAAGCGACAGTCCCTTAATGATTCAACCTATTGAAAAACAAATGACAACATGATATTGGCAACGGAATGATAATAACTTTGATATCAAACATTGGAATTTTTCAATTGAATTCTAAAACAACTTTATACAATTAAATCTAAACAAAACTCAGTGTACACTTTCTTTTGCAACTGAGTATATATAATAAAATGTATTAAAATTAAAAATAGATCAGACTGAAACATCCTTTATTTAAAAGTGCAAACCACTATATTCACATTATGTAAATGTTAGAAACTTAAAGAGAAGCGATCTTCCAGAATGTGTATAAAATGGTATCGTTCAGATTGCAAAGATACTCCTCCAGATGTCTAAATTTGGTTGTCCTTGCAAAACACACATCCAGAAAGTGTCTAATATTGGTCGTTCTTGTAAAAATACCCCCCAGAAATGTCTAAATTTGCTCGTTCGCGCAAAGAAATACCACCAGAAGGTGTCAGTTATGAGCCGTTCTTGCAAAGATAGCCCCAGAAATGTCTAAGTTTGGTCTTTCTTGCAAAAATACTCACAGAAATGTCTAATTTGGTCGTTCTTATATAAAATACCTACAGAATGTGTCTAATATGGGTCGTTCTTACAAAAATACCCACAGAAATGTCTAAATTTGGTCGTTCTTGCAAAAATACTCACAGAGATTTCTAATTTGGTCGTTCTTACACTAAATACCCACAGAAGATATCTAATATGGGTCGTTCTTGCAAAAATACCCCAGAGATGTCTAAATTTGGCCGTTCTTGCAAAAATGCAACCAGAAGGTGTCTAAATGTTGTCGTTCTTGTAAAGATACTCCCAGAAGGTGTCTGAACTCTGGGTCGTTCCTGCAAAAATAGCCACAGAATATGTTTAGATGGAGCAAAAAGACCGTTTTGTTTCAACTTAATACACCATTCTTGTTACGAATTTCTTGCTCAATCCACGTGTTAGAGAATAATATTCGTAATATTCGTGGTTTTGATTCAATATAAACAGATTTAAAAAAATATATATATATTTGGCAGAACATGTTTTGCCCTTTGTCAAAGTTTGGTCTGGTGCGTACGAACTCAATCTGGAGGCAGATTTTTTAACGTGCGGATAAACCATTAACACGGAAAGTGAACGTCATCACAAATGGTAAGTACACTTCAAGACATAGTCAATATTTGATTTCAATGTGCAATCTCAGACACTTGGAATGATAGTGTATGATTTACTTTGTTCACTTTGTCTGTCATTATTTAATGATAAACAACTTTGATTTATTGACACTTCCAGCTCGTAATGCTTTGCTTAATGGTTAAGCATTTTAAACTTTTAAATACAATATACTTCAAATTATAGATCAGAAACAGTCGATTAAAACTATTAACGAAATAACTGTGTTTATTTGAGATTTATTAAATGTTATTAACCATGTCCAACGACGTACATTGTGATGGCAGCGGATGGGTGTGGGGTGTTTTATTTTAACCCGTGGATGAGTAGGTCTGTTATAGTGAACCCATTAAGGCTATACATTTACATTGTTGCCATTGACTTCCCCCAGTTGAATCCATATCATTTGTACATTCTTTTCTATAGTATATGTAACTGAATGTGTATGGAGAAATATTATTTGGGGCGTGTTGGTTTTGCAGATCAAATTGTGTTCGTACATTTTGTCATATAAAGCCCTGATTTTGTATACATTTTGTATAAACAGCATATCGATAACGTTGTCACTGTGTCGCAAGGGATGTGAAAAAGTATGAAAGGAGAAATTTGGATATCGTCAAACACGATAAATACAAACAAAAATTAATGGAGTCTCGGTTTGATTGAGACAGTTCATGAACGAGAGTGGAAAGTGCTTGTTACCGTTCACGCCCTCTAGCCCCAGGTTGAGCAGAACTCACTATTTGTGGATATATAGGACATGTTAGAACGTTTTGGTAAACAATCCAAAGTTTCAGCTTCTTTCATTGATAGTTGCTCACAACGTGTTTACATAAATGTGATTGTTGGACAATGTTCACCAGTAATCCATTTAAACCCATAAATACACTTCTTATAAATACAACAACACAACGGAATAGTTGTCATATAGAAATGGAATTTTACCCCTTGCCCCTAAAAGTGCCTAAGTGGTTGGTTGGATGGATGTATGGTGTTTTACGTAGTTTTCAGTCCATTGAAGGCTATATATAACTATCGATTTTTTTTCTGGGTAGAACCAGTACTGTACACCTACCACATCCCGAAAGAATATGATTACTTTTTATACAAGGGACTACTTTCACTATATTAGTGTTTCTGCGTTGTCGGACAAGTTTTATTTAGGCTCGATGAGCAAATAACGAAACTGTTTAATTCACAAGATGTTTTACAAGATGAAAACCTGAAGCCAATGATATGTATTTATTTCAATAAACATATACCATCCAGACTGGGCTCGATTACTCTGTTATTCTGTTATTCTCCCAAATCCCCACTGAAAAGTACATGTTTGAGCTGCCATCTGCATGACCTTTGGGGCAAGGTTACATTTCACAAGAAAATTGATCCAGTTGATTTCATTTTATCATTTTTTATTAGAAATACCATTTTTCTTCTTATTTTCATGCCACAGACAATGTCAGCCAGCCACGAATTACCTTTTGATGCTATATTGTTGTTCTATGAGCACTACTATTAGTTTTGCACATCTTCGACCCGTGTGGTTCCGGGGGGCCCCGCGACCCGTTTGGTTACGGGGCAAAGAATAGGGCCACTGAAGATCCCGTTGGTGTGATAGGCAGAGGGGTAGAACACCCCCAAATTCATGTTCATTTTATCATTTTTTGTTCATGTTATTAAAGGTCTTCATCATGACACCTGCATTGTTTCATGTGCCATCTCGCTCATTTCACTAGGGCAGTCACAGAAAAACGATAACGTGGCTCCAGCGTAAATAGAGTGTCTACAATAGAATTTGCAGCAACTCTGCAGTTCAGGGTGAGAAGGTTCTAGGCCCGTTCTCCATATTTTATCTCGATGTACATGGAGGATGAACCTGGCACGTTCATTCCTGTTAGGCGCCATATAACCTTTAATGTGTTGGTGCGCCTTAAAAACCCAATGCAGTTCATTTCAATTTATTTTCGACGACTGATTGTCAATCCAAACGGCTCGACCCTTTGTGCAGAAAACAAAAATGGAAACCGGTAACACGTATCTCTAATATAGTGTTTTTGACCATCCACATTTAATTCGTCGATATAACGATGAAGTTTCCTTTTGTGTTATTTATTAATTTGTCTGATACAGACGCACCTTCTATCCAAGATATACAGAACGGCATAAAAGCAATAAATTAATAAACAAAGAGGGAAACTTCATTATATCGACGAACACAATGTGGATGGTCAGAACTACTTTAATACAACAATACTAATTACGGACATGAGCTTCCGGTTTCTGCACAAAGGGTCAATACGTTTGTATTCACAACCCTGTGTTTCTGCACAAAGGGTCAATCCGTTTGTATTCACAACCATGTGTTTCTGCACAAAGGGTCAATACGCAATACGTTTGTATTCACAACCCTGTGTTTCTGCACAAAGGGTCAATACGTTTGTATTCACAACCATGTGTTTCTGCACAAAGGGTCAATACGTTTGTATTCACAACCATGTGTTTCTGCACAAAGGGTCAATACGTTTGTATTCACAACCCTGTGTTTCTGCACAAAGGGTCAATACGTTTGTATTCACAACCCTGTGTTTCTGCACAAAGGGTCAATACGTTTGTATTCACAACCCTGTGTTTCTGCACAAAGGGTCAATACGTTTGTATTCACAACCATGTGTTTCTGCACAAAGGGTCAATACGTTTGTATTCACAACCCTGTGTTTCTGCACAAAGGGTCAATACGTTTGTATTCACAACCATGTGTTTCTGCACAAAGGGTCAATACGTTTGTATTCACAACCATGTGTTTCTGCACAAAGGGTCAATACGTTTGTATTCACAACCATGTGTTTCTGCACAAAGGGTCAATACGTTTGTATTCACAACCCTGTGTTTCTGCACAAAGGGTCAATACCTTATGTATTCACAACCCTGTGTTTCTGCACAAAGGTTCAATACGTTTGTATTCACAACCCTGTGTTTCTGCACAAAGGGTCAATACGTTTGTATTCACAACCATGTGTTTCTGCACAAAGGGTCAATACGTTTGTATTCACAACCATGTGTTTCTGCACAAAGGGTCAATACGTTTGTATTCACAACCCTGTGTTTCTGCACAAAGGGTCAATACGTTTGTATTCACAACCCTGTGTTTCTGCACAAAGGGTCAATACGTTTGTATTCACAACCCTGTGTTTCTGCACAAAGGGTCAATACGTTTGTATTCACAACCATGTGTTTCTGCACAAAGGGTCAATACGTTTGTATTCACAACCATGTGTTTCTGCACAAAGGGTCAATACGTTTGTATTCACAACCCTGTGTTTCTGCACAAAGGGTCAACAATGTGTTTCTGCACAAAGGGTCAATACGTTTGTATTCACAACCAAGCATATTTCCTGATATATGGAGAAAAGGGATTAATCTCCCCCTGTATAAGAATAATGGAGATATTAATGATCCCGACAATTACAGACGTATCACTATTCTTAGTTATTTTGAGAAGCTATTAATAATCGTTTGAATAAATACTTGTAATCGTACGATATTTTATGTGAAGAGCAAGCTGGTTTTAGAAAAAAACTATGGCACTGTTGATCAAATTTTCTTTGAAAATGTTAGTTGATTTATATTTACATAAGAATAAAAAACTGTTTTGTGCCTTTATACATCTGTATATATGTTCTTGTTATGTTGTCACATTGCTTTGTGATCTGTATATATGTTTTTGTTATGTTGTCACATTGCTTTGTTATCTGTATATGTGTTCTTGTTATGTTGTAACATTGCTTTGTGATCTGTACATAGGTTCTTGTTATGTTGTCACATTGCTTTGTAATCTGTACATAGGTTCTTGTTATGTTGTCACATTGCTTTTTGATATGTATATAGGTTCTTGTTATGTTGTCAAATTGCATTGTGTTCTGTATATATGTTCTTGTTATGTTGTCACATTGCTTTGTGATATGTATATATACATTCTTGTTATGTTGTCACATTGCTTTGTGATCTGTATAAAGGTTCTTGTTATGTTGTCACATTGCTTTGTGATCTGTATATAGGTTCTTGTTATGTTGTAACATTGCTTTGTGATCTGTACATAGGTTCTTGTTATGTTGTCACATTGCTTTGTAATCTGTACATAGGTTCTTGTTATGTTGTCACATTGCTTTTTGATCTGTATATAGGTTCTTGTTATGTTGTCAAATTGCATTGTGTTCTGTATATATGTTCTTGTTATGTTGTCACATTGCTTTGTGATATGTATATATACATTCTTGTTATGTTGTCACATTGCTTTGTGATCTGTATAAAGGTTCTTGTTATGTTGTCACATTGCTTTGTGATCTGTATATAGGTTCTTGTTATGTTGTCACATTGCTTTGTGATCTGTATATATATATTATTGTTATGTTGTCACATTGCTTTGTGATCTGTATATAGGTTCTTGTTATGTTGTCACATTGCTTTGTGGTCTGTATATAGGTTCTTGTTATGTTGTCACATTGCTTTGTGATCTGTATATAGGTTCTTGTTATGTTGTCACATTGCTTTGTGATCTGTATAAATGTTCTTGTTATGTTGTCACATTGCTTTGTGATCTGTATATATGTTCTTGTTATGTTGTCACATTTGTTTGTGATCTGTATATATGTTCTTGTTATGTTGTCACATTTGTTTGTGATCTGTATATATGTTCTTGTTATGTTGTCACATGCTCTTAAAGAGCCATGAGTTATTGAATAAATCTTGAAAACTTCATTATGTGATCCTAGTATTAACTTTCAGAAGCGAACATGGCTGGGGTATGAAATAAAACCTTAATTTCGGCATAAGACGTTTGCAAATGTAAAACTAAAACATTTAATAGGTAGTTTTAAACTGGTTATCGCATTTTTTCAGTAAAAAAGGTTTTAAACGTTTTTTATTGTCGAAATATC
>JAWPHD010022834.1:0-23905 GCA_037043455.1 Cyrtodaria siliqua | reverse complement strand
GATATGCTTTCATTCTAAGTTACGTTTGTAATTAAATTTGTTGAGAAAACTAAATAGGTCGAAGATTTTTAATGTACCAGAGCGTGTGTGGTAATACAATCATGCAAAATATGTACGAAGTAGTTAAAGACACATTTCCCAACTGAATGTAGTCGTTGAAAAATCATGGATAGCATGCTTTTTAACTGCTTACTTTTCGCTGACTGATTACCACAGTGACATTATATTGAGGCCCCATCACAATTTTTTCTTTTCATTTACTATTACCTTACTTTTAGATATAAAATATATTGTAACTAAAAAACTAGATTGTTTATTATGGGGGAGCATATAGTCGCCGCTTTTTCCGTCCGTCCGTGCGTCACACTTTTTTCCGGAGCATAACTCAAAAGGTATGCTTGATTAAAGTTCGTATGAATGATTAGGACAATGAGACGGAGTGCAGTTCATAGGAACCATAACTCTAGCTTCGCTACTTTTTTAATTATCTCCCGTTTTTGAAACATTTTATCCGGAGCATAATAGAGTTCCGTACGGATTCATTTTGAATAAGGAATCACTTACACTAAACACTGCTTTTTTCTGTGTAACTTTCGAGGTGGATCCATCGGTTCTACCGATTCTCTTGTTGTTATTAATAATATCAGAAAACAAAGAACAACACACGAACAAGAAGTGATAATTTTACTGCACCATCTATTAATACTAGTTCCACCTATGGCCCATATGAGGTTGTCCATACGGATTTGGTAACCAATGTCTACACTTGTATTTTTGCAGAAGATTTTTTAAGATTTGTTAAATGAAACTGATAAGCCCCATTGCGGGGGCATTTATGACCTCAGGTGCACCATTCGAACAAACATATTATGATGCTTCACATAAACTTGGGGTCGTCCGTGGTCGAGTGGTCTCAGACTTGAAATCACATGTCCCTCACCGCTGTGGGTTCGATTCCCCATGGGGCCGGGACTGTTTAGTATGTGAGTGTCAAGCTATCCAGCTTGCTTGGGGACCGTCGGTAGTTCTACTCAGGTGCGCAACCGTGCACGAAAAAATGCCGAGTTTGCACCTGGGGTCTTCTTCCACCAATAAAAAGGTGGAATGTCGCCAAATGGCCTTTGCTGTTGGTGCAACTATAAAATCCAGTTTAATGAATTCATATAAGATTTGGTTGAATTCGACAAGCGGTTTCTGAGAAAAAGTCGTCAGAAGCAAAAGATAACGACGACGACGGACATATAGCGGACGGACGATGGACGAAGAGTGATTCAAAACATCACATTGAGCCTTCGGCTCAGGTGATCAAACACACTGACTGATGACAAAGATTTTTGAATTTTGAAGTCCCGATGAGTTTCTTGCATTTGAGATTTACTAAAACATGGCAGAGAAGTAATTGATAATAGAGTATATTGTGCTAAAAATACAAAAACTATTAATTGTTAACACGGTTCTTTTAAGAAAATCCATCCATACATAGTTGTTTTAACATATATATACAGGTGCACATAAAATGCAAAACGGTTATAATTCTTACTACATTACTACATTATTATACACTCTTTATGGGACGGGCCTCATCCTTTGACAAAAAACTAATAATCTCAATTTCCTTGTGCAAATGTATTTCTTACAGCGATATACAGTTACCTATAGAAATTCTCTCTTCCCCCCCCCCCCCCCCCCCCCCCCCCCCCCAAATACAATAGATCACAAAGACTCGATAACATGAAACTTAATGGTCATTTAGTTTCCTGGTAACAACTCTAAATCTATTATCCGAGACCTACATTCATGGCAGTGACTGGTATCCTGAAAGTGTATCGGAACTAACAACAATAATCAACTCATTTAGTAATTATGTACATTGTACGTAAACAAACTGAACATATGTCACTTTATTTCAATAAACTATTGGTCCGAGTATGTCATTTCAGGTAGTACCCTTTGGGCGACACTCTGATGTTGCCTTAGGGTTCAGATTTTGCATTACACCTCACGACTTACCTTTTGGCGACATCATAAAAATGTATATCTTTTATCTATATCTCTTTTCAAATTTCGTCTGTCGCACAAAGTTACAAATACAAAATAATGTCTATTTTACATTTTATATGCGAAATAATACAAGATGTGTTTATAATACAACAATGTCACCCAACGGTAGCTATTTCAAGCATTGTATCCGAACGGTGGGATTTAGACATATATATATACATACTTATATATATCATCTGATAAAGATTTCAAGCACCAAACAAACAAATGATACATAAATCATGACGATTACAACAAAATACATGTGGCGTTGCACAATATATTGTCAAGGATATTAATTTAAGTGAATCTATATATCATAGCACAGTCAAACATAACCAAATAACCATATATGTTACTCCTAGAAATATATATTCTGAAAAATGTATATTCTGTTTTTAGATATATATTGTAGACGCAAATATATACGTTACTCTGAATATATGTTTATTCCTAATTTATATATTGTAGACGCACTGAACATTTATGTTATACCGAAAAATATATTTGCTTTATAAAAATATAGTTTTTTTTTTAATATTTTGAAGATGAAAATATTTGAGATGAAAATGAATAGTTTCTCTAAAATGAATATATTGCAGACACAAATATATCAATGACATATCGATACAAAAATGGTGCGAACTTCTGGGTGACCGAAACTAAATAAATTTTGTTTTCCAAATATATATGCCTTCTGCAAATATATACGTTGGCATAGACTGTGCTGCAAATATATACGTCGGCGTAGACTGCTACACTGTCCCATTTTTCAAACTCGAGACAACTAACGATGGAGGAGGTACATGTAGTAGAGGAGGATATGCGCGACCTGCCTGTGGGATTGATGGATAATTTAGATAACTAACATACCAATAACGTATGTTTCACCCGCATTAGGCACTATTCGCAACATGTTTCCAACAGCACTGCAAAGGTTGGCATCTTTGATGTGGGTATATATTATCCTTTGTCCAGTTGCAAAAAAAATATCCATACCAAACTCACATCTCCTTCTTAGGAGTGTCCTATAACTGATGCCCGGTTCCGATGATACTCTGCTCCAACTTCTGTGTATCCTATACAAATCATTTACCATCGCGGAAGTGATGATAAATGACGGATGTCCTGGTTCAGAGCTCGTTATTGTTGGACTACAATAGCTAATATCTCGAGTATGCTGATATTAATATACGCGACTGCGATAATGATCATACATCGTCCAAAAGTAGTCTTGTAATACAAGAAACTTTCGTGACATATCAGATTCATCGATGCACCATCTTCTTACCAACGTATTGATCACGTAAACCATATCCCACACTCTCCGTTCCATCACCTCGGTGATATTCATATTGTCCGAATGCATCAGGCGCGTGGTCTCGTCAGCAAGACGAGGGAGCGATGTAATGAATCTCTCCAAATCAGACGTTGTATCATCATTTACCGGAAACATACATGTATAATGTCGGACCAACAAAACAAAACACATCAACCAAGTTACACCTACAGCATTAAAGACTGCCATGGTTGTTTACGAGGAATAGACGCTCGCAATCACTTTACTGCTGCACATGTCCGTGTTTTTGGCATTTTCTACACCCAGCATTATAATTGGCTTGTGCGAGTTTGAAAAAAAACGGGACAGTGTAGCAGTCTAGGATAACGTATATATGTTAGCGCAGTCTATGATAACAAATATATTTGGAAAACACATATTTAATTTCGGCATAGTCATATAGTTTCGGTCACCCAGAAGTTCGCACCATTTATTTATCGATATTTAATTGATATATTTGTGTCTGCAAAATAGTTGTTTTAGAGAAACTATTTATTTTCATCTCAAATACTTTTATCTTCAGTATATTAAGACGGACAATATATCTTTTATAAAGCGAATATATTTTTCGGTAAAACATATACATGTTTGCGTCTACAATATAAAAATTAGGGAAAATATTTTTTTCAGAGTAATGTATATATTTGCGTCTACAATATATATTTACAAACAGAATGTATATTGTTCAATATATATTTCTAGTAGTAACATATATAGTAGGATTATTACTAGAGTAACGTGTTCTGAAAGTTTATATCACCTCGAGTAGGTAAATGCCAGATCAAGGATCACACGAGAGGCGGAGCTAGTAATGATCCTTTTATTATATACCTCTTACACATCATTAACATAGAAATATTTGCATTGCTTTTGCTACACATTCAATAATTAGAGATTAATACATGGGTGTGCATTATTGTCCGTCATATTGGTCCGAGACCCCAATATCGGCCCGAAGGTTTTAGCCTGAGGGCCGATATTGGTCGAGGGCCGATATGACGGACAATAACGCGTCACCCATGTTTTAATCTTTTTGTCATATATATACGCATTTTCATTGGGATTTTATATAAAAAAAAACTCAAAGGATATTAAACTGTTAGATTTACCGAATTAATTTATAAAATAAAAAAATAAATAGTAAAAATGAATCAACGAAAACAACAGGACATGTAGTTTTAACTTAAATTGCTTGTTTGTAGTTTATTCTCTCTCTTTTTCTTTTTCAATTCGTCCATTTCATTCCTATTTAGATTTCTTTATTTCCCTTTCTTGCTGTTTCAGAGTATTTCTTTTGGCTGTCAGTACGTCCTTTGACTGCTGAAACGTCTTATCTAAAGGTACCTCTTTTCGATTAATTGCCAGTTGATGATGGCCTGGACTGATTTCATCGAGTCTGTCTGGTATTCAGTTTTGTCGGACTATAGATTCTACTCAGAATAAAACTTCCAATATAGACCGTCCAACTCTTTGAAGCCAATTTCTTTAGTTAAGTACTCTGGTCGAGCAAAACCACTCAGTGCAAAAATGTAAAGTCAGATTTAGTCTGTTTTTCTGTATTTCTAGTGATATTCCTCGCTTTGTTGACACAAATCCTATGTCAGTTTCATTTACTTCATAATGTCTTCCCTCAATAATTTGTCCATCTTCTACAATAAGTAAAATAAGCTGCTAGCAAATGACGCTAACGTCCTCTCGCCGGCTTCCATTTTAACGCTTATTTAAATGACGTCAGTTACGTTAGTTGACGTCACTTCGGTTACGTTATGTCATTGACGGGTTTAACGTCAAGGTTATGGTTAAAAAAAAGAGTAAAACAAAAAACAATCGCCATTAATCGTAACGGTCAGATGAGGATGACCGGGCCAATAACGGTCAGGTGACCGGGCCAATGGATATGCATTTTCGGCCCGGTCACATGACTTAAATTTGGCGTATCGGACCGCATTTATGATGTGGCTCAATTTTCGAGAGCTTATTGTATGGTAATTTTGAGCATATTACGGGCCAAAAATGCGTATATATATTATACAGCATAATATTTCTCGATAAAGTGCAGCGGGAAAATGTATGTAGTTTTAAGGATTTGGTGTTCATTGGTCTGACCTACTTGTTTTGTTTGTATGACGTAACATCGTCTTGACATTCTCGCGCATAATGGCGTAAAACTTGCTTGAATCATTGGAAAAACCACTGTTCTATTTTTAGTAAGATAGTGATACTAATTCTATTTTTAGCAGCATAGTGATAACCTGTAGTGTGATACAGGTTGTAAGAAAATGAAGGTACTATGTATATATTATTGATAGGTATATAATAAATATTTGTATGATATAGAGTTTAATTAACATTGTTGAAGTGATACGTAAAAATAATTCCCGAGTGAGAAATATTCTTGCGATATAGAAACGAGTGCGTTTTCGCACGAGTTTCTATATCGCAAGAATATTTCTCACGAGTGAATTATTTTCCGTATCACGACAAAAATGTTGATTAAACTATATAATATATATTCTGTGATGAATTTCTTTCCAATCGTCTTTTGACACAAGTATTCCTTCTTCTGTCACTCCTTTGGCGACAGCGCGGAGTAATATTATGACGTCAAATTGTGACGTAATATCCTGATGTCTATCGTTTATTTCATAACATTTGGCTACTCAGGCTATCTTGCGCACTAGGCGAGTTAGCACAGTAGAGGAAGGGATATGTTATAGATTTTCTCAAACTGGGAAATTTCTATAATTCATCACAGAATATATAATATATATATTTTTGGACATAATACATATATTTCGAAGTAACGTATATATTTGTCTGTATCAAATATATTTTTGTTTTCATATATATATTTTGGAGTAACGTATATATTTGTCTGTATCATATATATTTTTGTATTCAACATATATATTTTACACACAACGTATAGGTTTATCTTACAACATATAGTCACGTATGGCGACTCATACATATGCCCTGTCAAGAATCCAAATAACTAAAAGTGTTTTATCGAACACAATACAGTAGGAGTATAATGTTGTGTTTATAAGAGAAAAAAAACTGTTATAGTTCAATTTGTGTAAAATTAAAGTTAATACAAGTTGTGTCTTCTTCTTCTCCTTGTTGTTGTTCTTATTCTTCTTATATTTTTTTTCTTCTACTCATTTTCCTCTCCTCTCTCTTCTGTTTCTTCTTTTTGTCTTTGTCTTTATCTTATTATTCTTCTCATTCTTCTTTGCCTTCTGTTTCTTTGGCTTATACTCTTATACTCCTCTCATGTCTTCATCTTCTTCTTCTTCTTCTTCTTCTTCTTCTTCTTCTCTGTTTTTTCTTCTCATTTTCCTCTCCTTCTCTCTCATTGGCATATTCTTTTTGTCTTTGACTTTATCTTATTCTTTGTCTCATTCTTCGACTTCTCTTTTTTGGGTTTCTACTCCTCTCACTTCTTCTTCTTCTCCTTTGTTTTCTTTTCATTTTCCTCTCTTTCTCTCTCTTCTACATATTCTTTTTGTCTTTGACTTCATCTTATTCTTTGTCTCATTCTTCGTCTTCTCTTTCTTTTGTTTCTACTCCTCTCACTTCTTCTTCTTCTTCTTCTTCTTCTTCTTCTTCTTCTTCTTCTAATATTCAATGTTCAATAATTTTAAAAAAATGTCACAGATAAAAGCAATGTACTGTTAACTTGAACCGAGTTAATTTATATCATTTATAAACAACTTGGAATGTAACTGTATCAACAATGTTACTACATTTACCATATCATCTCGTATATGTATTAAAAGAGTTTTAACAATATCTTTTACATTAGGTTTTAATAATTTACTATTTCATTTTTCCACCCTTCATCGGTTTTTGCCTACAATATGACCTATATAATGTCTCGAATTGCCATAAAACAATATTCATTTATTCATTCGCCACACAGTTTACATGGTAATGATGATATGTGTTACTACAGTGTATTATTATCTATAGGTCAACCTGACAACCATCAAAATGAAGACTGTGCTACAATAAGAGTTCATGAAACTTTTAGTGGAGAACTTAACGACGTCCCTTGCGACTGGGATGGAACAAAAGGTTACATATGTAAACAGATGTCAGGTTAGCATTGATTTACTAATAATCTATATTAACATACCTTGATACTTTCTATAGAAAAAAACACATGTAGTTTTGAATCCAGTTCGTCTCAATAGAAAATGACTATTCCTCTGTGTTGTCTCTCTTGCCCATGTTTTATCATTTAGCATATGTACTATAGTGAAGGGACCATAATGTATTACAAAATAAATGGCAAATTTATGGTATTTCCTATTTACTACCAGCTGTTCAAACTGCATAAACGTCGAAGAACTGAAAATCATTTCTTAAATAATCATTTACTAAATACTAGTAGTATTTGTGTCATACTTACTATAATTCTTGTTATTTGTTGTGGTAGTGGTGGTGGCAGAGCCTCGGGTCTGATAAAAACACTGATACCTCGGGTTGGAATTCCCTATCTTCACCGGATACCCATGAAAGATTCTTATAATCTATATATAACAGATATTGGCGCAGTTCCTCATACACGCCCACGTTACTTGTAGACATATTTACTTTCAGAACTCGCATATAAAATTTGAAATGGATTCTTTCTATATATTTGAATTTCCCATATTTCATTTCCATAACTTAAAATTGATCCAACAAACGCACATAAAAAAGGCTCTCAGGACTGGGAAGTTCATTTGATTTAGTTGTTGAATGTTGTTTAACGGCTCACTAACACAGTATATGTTATTAAGAGCCGCCCTAGAGAGAAGGGAAGGATACATAGGAATCCGGGAACCGTGCCCTACTCTTATTATCGAATAGATTCCTATGGTTCAAAGAAATGATTGATATGTTGCGAATGAATTGTTTACTGAAGTCTGATTGGATGACTTGAAAGAGAGAAACAATCAATAAACATAACAGCAAGATGCTCAGTGGACAAAAGACGAGTCGAATATGCGTATTGACTTAACTAGTAGTCCGGACCATGTATGGATTATAATCGAAAAACTGTGTTCGAGAAACTGAAATTTGACTATACAATGGTAAATATAATTGTATGAACATGATGAACTATAGTTAGATAAATTGATACCACTATATTTATAAATGAACGATATGTATAATATTAAATTTAGAAATATGTGTGAAGAAACCTGTATAAATTAGTATGTATACCGACACAAGTTCATAAACATAATCACATATTACTTTCAACTTATAATGTTTGATTTACATAGATGATGTCGAATGCGACAAAGGTTGGCTTTTGGACATTAGAACAGAAAATTGCTATAAAGTAAGCACCAACGTTTCGCTTCCATGGCACCAAGCTAATGCTGCATGTACGAACCAAGAGAACGCACAGCTAGCGAGCATTGTTTCGGCAAAAGAGCAACAGTTTATGACAGGTTCTTAGAAAATTTATTTATTTTATTACATAGTAGTTCAGTAGTACATTGTCATTTCATCTTTTTGGATAACTTTAGATAGTAAAACGACATCTTCGATTCAATTCACCCCATTTAGAATGCTACAGGCGTATCGATGTAGAACCAGTACAGGATGGAGGGAGGTATACAGTACTGATTCTACCCAGGAACAAGAGGCCCAAAAGGACCTGTATCATTCTAATGGCTTTACACATTTGGTGGAATTCAAGTAAACAACCCCAAAGCTTCCATGTTCTAAACAAGAGGGCAAAACTGGCTTTGAATGCCCTGAAGATCTTTGCAAAGATGAAGAAATGTCAAACAAGATAATTATTTAATAAGATCATGTTATCGTGTAGTCAATGTCACGCCATCGCAAGTTCCCGCCTTAAAGTGTTTGGGCTCAGTAAGTGTATATATGGTTATAGGGTGGGGATCTCAGTGGTTTCCAAGTTATGATCCAGGGCCTTTGTCCCCAGAGGTGGGGACTGACCCAGGGCCGATGGTGGTTGGATGGTTGTATCTATCTGTTCATGTCCATTGAGCATATATTATGACACAGGGGCCCCAGGGCGAGGACGGACCTTAAGTTGATGCTTGTTAAATGGCTGTATTAGTCTGCTCATGAACAGTAAGTGTATATATGGTTCTAAGGTTGGGATCTCAACAATTTCCCAGTTATTACTCAGAGATGAGAATAGACCCCCAGGACTGATGCTAGTTGGATGGTTCCATCCGTCTGTTCCTGCCCATTAAGTGTTATAAATTATATGGTTATAGAGTGGGCTATCTCATGAAAACCTTTATCATGCTACGATACTCTACACTAGCTACTGACAATAGGATCTGACAACAATGCATTGGAGGTCACGTAAGATTGACCTTACGATTAGCCAATCAGAGTTCAGCCTACAAAATCGCTCGGTATTGCTTCACTGCGCATGTCACATTTTAGTCAAAAACTGTCGAGCAGACTACGCTCAGTATTGAAAGAGACAATTTTCGTAACTTTTACCTTATAAAACACAAAATAATTGCATTGACAAACATAACATGCATTCATAAATATATATACATACACTAATTATATAACATTTGCTAAAGGGTTATGTTTGAAATTTCAATTAGTTATTTGAAACACATACCAGTGTGTTTAAGTTAGTCAACTTGTGATGTAAAAACCTTTCGATAACATTATGGAAGTGTTCCTTATATTTAAATTTACATACCTCTCAAGCCTCACGCATTGGGCATGAGACACATGCAATTTTGGGATAAATCACGCTCACATGCATACAATTTACTTCTCACGCATTCTGAAAATTGACCAAAATCTTTTTATCTGCGTTTTTATGCCCCCAAGTGGGGGCATATAGATTTGCACTTGCCCGTCCGTATGTCCCTAAAAGTTGTGTTGCGCGAACCTACTTAACTATTTAACCAACGATCATGAAACTTTACAGGAATGTTGACCAGCAAGTGAACCCGGGTTTCCATTTATATTTTGGACCAAGAACCACAGAGTTATGGCCCTTGACTTAGTCGAAATAAGGGCTGAAAAAAATACTTGCATCGCACTCTCCTCCGTTACTATTTATCCCATGGTCACCAAACTTTACAGGAATATTGACCAGCAAGTGAGGATGAGCATCTGAGTATTCGTTTTTATTTTGGCCCAAAAACCACAGAGTTATGGTCCTTGATTTGGTTAAAATAGGGACTGAACATCTTGTGTTGCGCCCTCCTCCATTACTATTTAACCCACGGTCGCCAAAGTTTATAGAAATGTTGATCAGCAAGTGAAGATGCCCACCTGGGTTTTTATTTTGGACCAAGAACCACATAGTTATGGCCCTAGACTTAGTCAAAATAGGGGCTGAACATCTTGTGTCGCGTGATCCTCCATAACTATTCAACCCATGGTCACTGAAACTTTACAAGACTGTTGACCAGCAAGTGAAGATGCGCCGAAAACTTGTGTTGCTCCCTCCTCCATTACTATTTAACCCATGGTCGCCAAACTTTACAGGAATGTTAATCAGCAAGTGAAGATGCGCATCTAAGTTGAACGTTTTTATCAGTGTTTATGTTCATTATCAAAATGCTATGACACAGTGACCCACGTGGGGATTCGTGTCCTATGGACACATTGCTAGTTTTAAATAAAATTTAGTATATTTAATACCAAAAATCGATAAAATTTAGGAAAGTTCAACCAGGATTTCTGTATCGCTTCGTATACTAAAATTAATTCAGTTACAATGTATAATCATATGAACAGTATCACAAGTATACCTGTTAGCTGAAAATCATGAAATTCAAACACAGGTCATCACAGACTTTAGTGGGCTTTACCCATTGACCCCATAACCAAAGGGCAACCACCAATTGGATCCCATCTCACGCTATACTTCCACTGGGCCTTGACAGCTATGAATTTAATATATGTTGCTTTGGTTACATCATCTTAGCTCTTAACCCCCTACATATATATACTGGAATGTTCTTTCTTTTAATTAAGACCATTCTATTTATGTGACAAAGGGGTGTTTTAGGGAAAATGACTGATCAGCAGACAGACATTCTAAACCCTGATCAGCCTGCGAGTTACTTAAGGGTTAATTCAGAACTTAATTCTAACTATATAACTATGGGAAAAAAGTGATCAACGCCTGCCGAAAATCCGTGTTTTTCGTAAATCGAACGTTTTTGTCATTGTCTTACCTTTTCTGGATTCTTTACAGAAATTTACTTTCTCAAGAAATAAAAAATATCTTTATTTAGCAATCGTGCATTATTTGAAAAACCAACCCAGCCTGTGGGTAGGAGCAGCTATGAACTACTATGACGAATGGGATTGGAGCGATGGATCAACATGGTGGTCAGATATTGAATGGGCTTCTGATTATGGTAAGCTATCATTCTCATACAAATACACATGAAACCAGTTTTAATACAACGTTTTAAACAATGAACAGTTTGCTTGTTTACTGCTGTTCATGCCTGATGAGTATACAAAGACGTGTTATTTCACACCTGTATAAATCTAACCGTGCAATCTATTTCTGTCTTTTTACCCATGTGACAATCCCATATGTCCACTATCGTACTCGAAACAGTTGCTTTAATACAAAACATCTATAGTATTTTCATATTGTACTCCATCTGGTATCTAGAGTCCAAAAATCTATATTCAGTAGATGTGGAGTCAAAAAAATCCATGTTTCATATTTGTTCTATGGGATTAAATGTGGAGTAAAAAAATCCATATTCCATATTTGTACTATGGGAAGATAACTCTTATAGTACAAATCAACCAGTCATTCACGATTTACCTCAACATTTTATTTTAATTGAAAATGAAACAGTACCGTTTTGATACTTTAATATGTGTGTTTGTCAAATTACATTTTATCCTGTTAATAAATGTAGAAAAAATGTATTGTTTTTGCTCTGTTCAATTAATAACAGAAATCTCGAGTTGGGATTCAGATGTGCTACGCCTCATCCAAATATAGATTCTGTCTGCTTGGTACTCGTCCAATAGAATGCAGTATTGTACTCAACGCTGATATATAATCTCATAATAAATAATGAGAAAAAATAAAAAGTACCCACTTTTCTTTCCCTTAATATGTAGACGGCAAAACAGGAAATAATTAATGATGTTTATTGAATAATTAGAAAGATCACTACCAAAAGCCCAAACAATTTTTTTTTGAAAAGTTAAGTACACAGGGGAATTATCCCTATTTTTCTTAAACCATTCATTTTTTGGTAAAATCATTAAATCTATGAAACTAAATTTGTCCAAGATAATATTCTCTATACGTCACTTCTGAAAAATATCACACAAAAACACAACCCCGATTGTGTAGGTAGCAGCTTTTGATTATCAAAAATCATCAAATTACTTCCTTTTTAAATGTTCATAGCATCCATAAAGGCATTGCTTGGCAAAAAACAAAGCTGTTTAATGGAATATTTAGCACTATGTGAAGTGTCTTGCACACATCAACACTTTTTTAATTAAGGACATATTTCGAGCCTATTGTGTTTGGGGGTTGTGGGGGGGGGGGGGGGGGAGGGGGGGGGGGGGGGAGAGAATTTCTATAGGTAACGTTAGCCATACAATTTCATGAGCAAAGTGTGGTATTCATTTTTTCTTCAGATTATGAGGCCCACACAATAAAGGATATGTGACCAGTACATATAATAACAAATTAAAGAATGTTGTATATTTAATGTGTTGTGCTCTGAATTTTGGTCTAAAACAATTAAGAAATACCAGATAAGTTTCGTATTCAAAAGCTAAATTATGAACATATATTTCTTCATTAAAGTAAATTACAAAGTGTTGTTAAGCTATTCTTACCCTCAATATAGCAATGCTATACAAATAAAAATACTAATAGCGCCCCTCAATTTATATACCTGAGTTGATCAGCCATGAAGCGTGCTGGCTGTAAATATTCAAGCTTCTCATGCTTTTTCAATGACCAAGTAGAGTTGGGAAATGTCCTTAAAGCGCTGTTTAAACTGTCCTTGACCCTCAAAAACTACCAGCAAAAAAAGGGTACTTTCTTTTTTTGGTGAGTATATATTGTTCGGGGGCGCTTGTTTTTACCAAAGATTTTTCAGTATTAACATGAGAAATTGTAATATAAATACGTCCATAAAGTATATACATCATTATAGCTGGAATTTTATTGTGGTAAATAAAAAAATACCTTAGTTTTGAAAATCAGTTAAGAAATGAATATTTAAATTTAATTTCATATTTTTAATATTTATTTCATATTGAAAACATAATAATTTGAAAACATAATAATTTAACAAAAATGCAGTTACATTACACTATCCTGTATCCGACTACAGTATTGTAAATTTTTTGTAGGATTTTAGATAACTTAAAAATTTGAAATTTCAAGTGAACTAGAATGAGCAAAATAGATGTTGGATGTGTTCATCTGATTTTACAGGCATTTGGGACGTATTACTACTTAATACCTTGGTTAAACTTTTGTCGTGATAAATGAGTATGATAGCCCATTTGCATCATTTAATTTCATTTCAAATTTCCCAACCTCTGAATTCTGATATTGTATTTATGTCTCCCCCAACACCGAGAGAGACATATTGTTTTTAGCTTGGATATCTGTCTGTCTGACTGTCCGTCTGTCCGTCACTAGTCATGTCTGCTCCATATCTCTTGAACCGCTTGAGGGAATTTCAAATAATTTGGCACAAATGTTCACCATTTCGAGACGACATGCAGAGCGCAACATCCAGTCACGTCCGTTCAAGGTCAAGGTCAAGGTCACACTTAAAGGTCGAAGGTCATATGCACTAGTCCGTCTGTCCGTCACATGCCATGTCCGCTCCAAATATTCTGACGCGCTTGAGAGATTTTGAAATAACTTGGCACAAATGTTCACTAATTGAGACAATGTGCAGAGCGCAACTTCGAGCTTCACGTTTAATTAATGAAACAAATAATAATCCTGTCACTGAACAACTTAAATAAGGCAAAGAGGATCTTACATGAGTACTCATTCATTATTGAATTTATTAAACGATTTGGCAAAATGATATAATGCGAGTCTCTTGCCGAGCATTATGTCATTTTTGCTAACGAGTTTAATAAATTCAATAATTAATGAGAACAAATGTTAGATTTTATTTATCACATAACTCACATATCCACTTTTATTGCATTTTGTCTGTCGCTTTATCACGCGAAACCGACATATACGTGGGAATTGGATCATAGTCATTATCAGTTTTTTTGACAGCGCATACTAGGGTTATTTGCATACTTATATAACTAGTGATATGTTGAAAATATAGAATGGTGTTATTCCACTCCCACACCGTAAGTTATGTGATAAAAACATATACTAAACACATTGCTTTCCGCTCGCGTGAATTCCTGTTCGCTTCTTTTCGCTTACCAACCGTTGCTGAGACAGCAGAAAATTAAGAAAACAGCAGTTAGCCTTAATATTTTGCTACAAATACTTTCAGAGTATCTTAATTTATATTTATCCAACACATTAAACACTTTTTTGGATAATAATTCTAAAAAAGAACTTTTTTATCCTGCGACTAAGTTGTCCGTACATCCATCCATTACACTTTTTGTATTCGCTGCAAAACTATGACATGCATGGATGGATTTAAATAAATTGGCACGTATACTCATCTCATCAAGACGACGTGCAGAACCCAATACCTTGATCTGTATTATCAAGGTCAAGGTCATAAAGACCATCATAAAGGTCATATACTTCTTAGATGTATATAGTATGGTCCATTTCGAGTCCGCTCCATAAGTTTTCCATGCATGGAGGGATTTTACTATATATACTTTTTATTAGGCACAAATACTCATCTAATTAAGACAATTTGCAGAACCCAACACCCGGGTCAGCATCTTTAAGGTCAAGGTCATAAAGGTCATATAATTATTATACATGCTTTAAATAAGGTATTTTGTGTTCTCTCCCCATAACTCTCTTGTTTACAGGGATTTTGAAATGAATTGACACAAATACTCAACTCATCAAGACATGCATGGAGACCCCCCATAGCCCCACTCCACACCCCAAACAATATTTTGTTATCAGTTCGTCTATCCATTACAATTTATCATGTAGTTTTGTAATAGAAATATTCACATTCATTAAAAATTAACTTTTGTTTGTTTGTCTGTATGCCTCTACCCAGAAGATAATTAACACTTCGTCGTGGGATATCATTTCACCAAATTTCTTCAATTTTTTTATGCAGATGAACTTTGCATTGAAAAGGCCCTATCAAAATGTGAAAATCTTATTTCTTGACCGATTTTGAAAAATATTTATCATAAAAATGTCTGTTTCAATGATATACATCTTATTTAGGCACTAGTTGAATTTTGTCTTAAAAAATCAAAACGCCTTTGGCTAACCAGTTGCCCATAGTGTACAAAGTAACACCATATTCTAAAGCAAGATCTACAGTGTGCACTCAGCATTTATTTTAAATTGCGTTCAGTGTATAGATCTAGATCGTGCATTGTTCATTCTGCGCTCGTTCTTCGTCCATTTTGCGTTCATTCTGCCTTATCTGGAGTACTTGAACGCAACCGGGTCTGTACGTACATATACAGTGCGGACATACGGTTCCATTAGGTTGGGGTACTGTGGTTTATATAATAATCTACTTTATTTGTTTATCATTCTACCTGACAATGTTCACACCTGTATGAGATATTTTACTGTTGTCACGGGCACATTACGCCTTTTGTGCCATTTTATAAATATACTTTCTTTCTTACTTTTTAGACGATGGTTATTATAGTTACTTAGTGGTTAACAATAACTGTGGTTTTATATCCAAGTCCTCCTCTGACATAAGTCTACATAGCGGAGATTGCTCAGAAGGACGTCGTTACGTATGTAAGAAAAAAGGTAACAACTATTTGCTGTTTTATATTAAACAATTATGAACTTATTACTCCTCATTTAAAACATCAAACACTATCTGCCCCATGTGGTTCCGGGGGCACCCGTTTGGTTACGGGGAAAAGAATAGGACCACTGCAGATCATGTTGGAGCGAAAGGCAGAGGGATAGAATTCCTCCAAATTCATGTTCATTTTATCATTTTTTGTTCATGCTCATTAAAGGTCTTCATCATGACCACTGCATTGTTTCAGGTGCCATCTTACTCAAATCACAAGAGCAGACAAACAATAAACGTGGCTCTACAATAGAATTTGCAGCTACTCTTTTATCTCGATGTACATGGAGGATGAGTCTGGCATGTTCATTCCTGTTAGGCGCCCTATAACATTTTATGTGTTTGTGCGCCTTAAAACCCATATTCAATTCAATTCAATTCAAATACCATCTCTTCATACCTCAAAATGCAGCGGCCTGTAACTTAAATAAGATTTATAGCAAATTGATTGGTAAGCTAAATGGAACGCGAAACTGATTTAGTATGTCTATTTGTTTTTCTTTACACCCTCCCTGATCCACAATTACTAAAAAGAGGCACAAGATGGCCTGTAGACACTCTGCTTGATAACATGGCTCTTATAACAGGTGGGGTTGGCAGGGGGTGGGGATATGATATGATAATGATACATCTCGATACATCTTGAACACGTTTTGTTGATATAAATCAAACGAAAGTAAAAGGAGCTAGAGTGTTAACACAGTAACGTTCAGTATTTTTAACTAATTCAAGGGGTATAACTCTGTTTTTTCTAGTCAAACTTATAATTTTGTGCACGCTTTGTGATATGACCCAAACAAATGGGGTGTGTGTGCATGGTGTGGGGGTGGGGGTCACATATGGCTGGTGTTCAAAACTTATTCACGCTTCTATTGTGTTTTATCCGATATTAGTGGTTTTCAAACACGTCTGAGCTTTCATCAATATTAAGACATTGGCCGAGTTTGGTAAAGATCGGATAAAAATTGAACATGATAGAGTATTGTGTAGTAGGACTCAGTTGGGCAATGTAAATATATAGGTTTATAAGCGCGTCACTACTCTCTCGCCACAGAGCTAGTTTTTAAGGCGATATCGGTAGAGCGTCCGCTTCACATGCAAGGGGTCCCGAGTCCCTGAGTGCCTAAATATTTATGTGTAGTTTTTCCGGTCCGATTACATTGGTGGAGAATCCGGGTAGGCATTGTATGAGGTTATGCCCAGATGCCTAGATCATTGTATATATTGTCTATATGTGTTGTGTGATATTTGAAGGTTTCAAATATCAAAAATAAAAAGGTTGGGATTATGTAGTAGGACTCAGTTGGAGGGGTATGTAAATAGATAGGTTTATAAGTGCGTTACTACTGTCTCGCCACAGAGCTAGCTTTTATGGCGATATCGGTAGAGCGTCCGCTTCACACGTTTTTCAGTCTTATTTAGGGGAACACGTAACAAGTCTTCTTCTCTGGAACCACAAGGCGTATGAACTGTCATATTGCATGTAGCATAAACGTATAGTCCTCTATAAAGTTTGTTCAGATTGTGTCCCTGGGGTCAGATTTGTCCCTGCCCTATGGGTCGCATGTTTTACATAGACTTATATCGTGAAAACATAAAAAAAACTTCTCTGAAACCATAAGGCATACAGCTGTCATATATTGCATGTAGGATAAGCTTATAGTCATCTACCAGTTGTGATCAAATGGTGACCCTGAAATAAAATCTGACCCCATCCTGGGCTCACATGTTTGACATAGTCTTATATAGGGACACGCTTAAAAAATCTTCTCTGACACCGCAAGGCCTACTCATATATTATATGCAGTATAAGGTTTTGGTCCTATAATGGTTACTGGGGCACCACGGTGGTCACAGTATATAAGATTTTTAAAAAAATATTCATCACTGAAACTACAAGAGCTAGTTGTCTTAATTTTTTTTGCATGTGGCATGACCTTGTGGTCCTGTATCAACATTTGTTTAAGATGAGCTTCTGCGGTTATTTTGGTTTCTGCGTTTTTTAATGCCAGAGGGTACCAGTTGTTTTACTTACCAGAATGGTCAAAGGTGATCATGTGAGCGCTTCAGGGATTTAAGGCCGGCCATTGGCCATGTTGTTTATAGATTATGCTAGTAACTACCGTATCATCTGTGTCTTCTCCAAAAGCAAATAAACAGTCAACTGGAGTACCAGATTTACCATCACTACCAACAATAGCATCGACAACAACAGCAAGCACTGTTACAACAATACAACCAACAACAACACATACAGGTTTGTATTTTTGTTGATTTTTGGAAAGGAACATTGTTTTCTATGACTTATAAGCTCTGTAAAAATAAACAACAGTGCTCTGTGGAAATGAACACATATCAAAAAATGACTATGATCAATATAACTATAAAAGAACAAAAAGTTCAGTTTATTATTGCTGAATTAAGCAGTAAGGGAGGAGGAGGGGGAAGTGCGGGGGTGGACAAATGTTCTATGACTCAAAATGTGACAGAAGTATATCATATACGGTATTCATGTGCCTGTTTTTATTCAAACTGTTTCTGTTTTAGATGATCCACAAAGTATGTGTAGTTCAGGATGGGATGAAGGCCCACATTCTGACTTTTGTTACAAAATAGTTACAACACCTGCAGACTGGAATATGGCTAAATATATATGCACACAGGATAGTGGAGACCTCGTTAGTATAACGTCATCGGAGGAACAGTCCTATATTATCGGTAAAACGATTTATTTTTTGTATTATATATTTTTATTTTTTTGTATTTTTTTTGTAGTAAATACCAATTACGTGACAACATGAACATGAATTATGGCACGGATTGTAGTCTGTGTTTGGCACATGTAAGGGTAAGGATTTTTTGGAAGAAATAATCGTAAAAAAATAAAAGTGAAGAATTTTAATCTCCATCCGTCGCCTCGATCCGTCGCTTGTCGTTCGTCTGTAAACTATGTGTGGTGGGCAAGATAATACTTTCATTTTAAATCGCTATTAATGTAACTTAAAGTAACGTCGATGAAATAATCAGAAACCTTATAACTTAGAAAATAAAGAAATCCAATAAAATATAATTAAACTTTGAAAACTATGCCAATAAATATTCTCAAAACCTCGCATGTGAACTATCACGTTGTGTCCCACAAACACTGCGATTATGCATAAAGCAGATACATGAAGGAATAAACATCGAACAGGAAATGTAGCATACATGGACCACAGTCAACCAAAAACATATATAGAAACAAACACTAATTACAAAGATGAATACAAGGCAAGATATGACATCACAAACATAAAAGGTACAACCTTGGAATGCTCGGTGACAAAAAAAAGGACGCTGGGGTTTAAACCAGGTTCTAGGGTGCACCAAACCTCACTCGTAATTAAGTAATGGTTTATTTATAGTACAGATATAGTTCATGTCAACTATGGCTAAAATGTTTCATAATATTTAACCAGATTGGGAAAGTTTCATATTTGTTGCTTTAATTAATGCATGAGAATCCGGTAATTTAATGCAAAGTACAAGGTATAATAAGGGAGTATTTTGGCCCCCAATATGTTCAAATGTAATTTTTGGTAAGTTTATTATTATTATCGTATTTTGTAGATTTTGGACATTCTGGTAAAGATTTTGATCCTAAAAATATAGAGCGCACCTCCGAACATACACAATATTTTGGCTAATGATGCATCCCTATCAAGTTACTGTTTCAACAAAAAATCAGCTGTACTCGAGGGTGCGCTCTGTATTTCCAAGACCAAAAACTGATTGCAAACTGCTGAAAATGAACAACAATTTCATTTTTTGAAATATAATACCTTGTTTGTGAGGCTCTTAAACTCATTTAGAGCCTTCAAACGTACTTGTAGTGAGTTTTAATAATGATTCAGTTCATTTGTAGCTAAACTAGATATTCAAAACTTGTGCAATACAACTTTCAATATTGGGGCCCAATTTTGCTCCATATCATACCTAATCCTTTGACGTAATATTATTCACTTATACTCTGATTCAAAGTCTAGATCATCTCCGTTAGGGTTGAAATGGACATGTTATGCCTCTAAATAAAGCTAGTATATATATGTACAGTTCCTCAGACAAGTCCTTGAACTGGCCAGATTGAACCATATAGCTATGAGTTATATAATGGTCTTTGAATTATAAAAGATACTTGATCTTGTTACCACAATAGCAACAGTGTTTCATCCGATCTTCATGTTACTTGGAGAGACGTTTTATTGAGATCTTGGAGCAGTTCTTGAACCAGTCAAAATGTCTCTATGTGATAGTTGTTTTATGAATATTCCACCATAAGCAATATCGAAAGATTATTCGCGATTGAAACGAATGCATATATTTCTAGTTCTTTTTAGGAATGTTACACGGCAATACCAACAGGTTATAAAGGATTGAAGCAAATGCCTTTACGTTATATTCTTTGTATTGAGGATTGGGTAGGTGGGAAGTTTCCAACACAAGGCCATATCAAAATATTCTCGACGTTATACTAGTAGATTTTTGAAGGAGGATTAAAAGGCGATATTGACAGACAATATGCGACTAAGAATCAAATGCCTGTATGCAATACTGTTTTTAGGAAGATTACAAGACAAGGCAGTATCGACAGATTATATGTGGATTGGGGCCAATGACGAGTACTCAGAGGGCATATGGCACTGGAATGATGGGTCACCATTTGTATATTTTAACTGGCGATCAGGTGAGTAAAATACCGTTACCGACCCTAATATTTTCCCTTATTGACATGTGCATATTGACGTGTATTGATGTGTTGTTAAAAACCATTGTACTGGAACTACTATCTGGCATACACGTTAGGGATTGCAAGTCGCAGTTCATGTCAATGGAAGTATGTCATGTGGCGTAGACATTATTATATAGTATTTTCGTTTCATTGTGAAAAATTCTCACAATGTTATGACGGTATGTTCGTTTCAAATTAATGTTGTTGATGTAAATTAAATGTTATAACCCTATTGTTTTGTTTTTATTATTCTTTTTTATATTAAAAATGCATATTCAATTTAAAAAAAGTATAGGAAACTTCCTATCTGCACCTGAATAAAGTAGCCAAACTATTACGTGGCGCCTTAACTTTTTGTTGGTTGTCCGTGAGTGATTTAGGACCAACATGTCCTATTCTTTGTGGTAGGTAGGCCGCTATTTATTTTTACTGAACGTCTGATGAAAACAGTGAATCTGTCTAATGAAATAAATTCTACTTTGACTTTTTTTAAATTTGAAAAACACGCGACCTACCTATCTTTGGCTTAATTTTAAACCGTTCACACATAATACAATATACAAACTGTTCACACATAATACAATAATACATAATATACAATACACATAATACAATGATACATAATATACAATACAATACACATAATACAATGATACAACAATGTAAAACTCAGGTCTTTGTTTTACCAAATTAAATATATATCCTAACTCTCCTCAAATGTGCTTCCTGTCTTAATTATTTCTATTGAAACTAAACTCTATATTAAAATAAGACATATTTATTAAATAATGTAATGCGAAATTGCTATATTCTGTTCTGTTTGTTTAAAAATAGGGAGTGTCTTGCTTTGAGCATATGCAAAACATAATATAAAGATAATTTATGTTTTAGCTGAACCTAATAACTATTTGGATACCTATGACGATGACTACGGATATTTTCAAATGTACGGAGATGAGGATTGCGTTGGTCTCATAACTAGGGACAAGCAGTTCTTTGGTCAGTGGAATGATATTCCATGCCGGCTAGAGCAGGGTTATATCTGCAAGAAACAAGGTAGTGTGGAGTGTTTTTCATTAGTAATTGTTTTCTCAGAATAAGTTGGTATGATATTTCATGCTTGATAGAACAGGGATGAGTCGGCAAGAACGAGTTAGCGATATATGGTGTTGAGATATTGTTTTCTGGTTATTGCTTACAGGAAATGCTAAACAAACAATACAAGTATCCTTAAGCTACAGTTCGGTTAATCAGTATCGTATAATTGTTTGGGGTGCTTGTTTCAACGAAAGTCTTTTTCAGCAATAACATTGAGTAATTTTAGTTAGTATAACGTCATCAGAGGAAAAGTCCTACATTAACGGTAAAACGATTTATTCTTTGTATAATACATAATACATAAAATTTATATACGAACGTAACTATTATGTTTAGTGGTAAATAAAATATATATTGTTTTGAAAATTAGTTGAGAAATAAATATTTAAACATGTTAAAGCGAGCATGCTTTTTTCAAGAGTTTTTGCGCTTTATACTACGTGTTGCTAGGACATCAGAAACAATAGCTTCATTTAACCTCAAAACTTTGCTATAAAACTTACAGGATGTCTTCATTTACATTTGTACAACATATTAAAACCATTTTTAGATGCAAATTCTGAAGATCTGTTTTTGATGCAGCAGGACTTTGCATTGCATTGCCATATCAAAAAACACTTTCGCACTTAAATTTGTTATTTTCTCAACTGATTTTTAAAATGTGTGGGTATTTATATTTACTTATTTACTTACAATTAAAATAATTGTCTGAAAAATTCAAAAAATCTTTAGTTGAAATAAACGCCCCGAACAATAGGTGGTTTTGATACATTTTGAAACAAGTTTTTGTTAGGCTTTTTTAGAAATGTTGTTAGTCAAAAAAAAAGTTGCATGTGTCCAAGTTTAAAGTTGCCAATAACTCTTTGACAACTGAAAAAGTAATACATTTATGTTTGTCACAAATGAAAACAATATACAATGCCATGTAATAAAAGTTATATAATGATGGATTTATTGCGAATATGTTATCATTTTAGCACGAGTACATACAACGGTAACGACTCCAAGGTCTGAAGGTAATAGTTTTCCTTGATGTGCATTCAACATTTACCAGTAGTTTTAAATAGCTATCCCGCCAAATAATGACAAAATTACATTACAAAACCATTTATCAATACTATCTAGGTGTTAAGGTCATATACTAATGCAAAGATGCCAATTATAAAGTATAGGTTTATTAACAGGTTCTTAGGATACCTGTGATTGAATATGCATAAATGAATTATGAGTTGGTAACTCTGAATTCGAACTCCAGTTTTGGGGTTTGGCCCAACTGGTTGAAACTGTTTATATTGTGTCCATAGTCTTTGGATTCTCAAAATATATATATATATTATATATATATATATATATATATATATATATATATATGATGGGGAAAAAAACATTTATACAGTGCTACAGTTTACAAAAACTCAAGCGCTTTCGGCTAACGCCTTCATCAGGAGTACACAAACACGAAAATAACAAATACGAAACAAAAAACACTAAAATACACGGCAGTTTAAATAAAACTCTTTGAAAAACAACTTATCGTTTGGCAGTGTTGCAGAAACTGTTTACTTTGAATAGACACTCTGGAGCCAAATGTGATACTAATAAAAGAACATATCTGGTTGGATGAGGGAAGAACTGTACCCTGACATTTAGTTATGAAGAGAGAGTAAAACTGTGAAAAAGATA
>JAWPHD010022833.1:0-23905 GCA_037043455.1 Cyrtodaria siliqua | reverse complement strand
GGGTGCAGTAGTATATAGCGGAAGTTATCCACGGATCGTGATATCTCTGGACCGAACGTGGATCTTCACACCTGACCCGATATTCGGTTCTAGACAGTTTTATTTCTGTCTCTGTTCGTATTAAACATAATTTTACAATATATACTGCACAAAAATGGAAATACCAGCAAAAAAGTTGGACGTTTCTAAGTAAGTTTTTGACGGAGTATAACAGCCTAAATAGCGTTTTCGTAAGCAAACTTAAGTGAGGTCTAAATATCCCATTAAACATTTTCAAATTTGCCAAGCAATAATCTTTTATGGATGATATGGAAATGTTAAAGGGAGGTAATTTGATGTTGTTGATAATCAAAAGCTGCCATCTACACGTTTCTTTGTTCAGCATAGTTCACGTCCCTGTGAGTTATACGATCGTTAAAGGGACACATCGCGCCCCGTTCGTATTTCTACATAACTCGCATTTTACAAATCATGAGTAGATCTATACTACGTTTTAATGTTTCAAAGCAAAGTGTGTGCCGATCCAGACATTGCATGGCCGTATTTGTGTAGTGGTGGTGGGGGTCAGGGGGCGGGAGTGCGGGCGTGTTGAGAAGGGACACGGGGCACAACTGAACATTTTCGAGGATGCGTGGGTAGTCGGTGTCAACAGAAAACTTGACAATCTATTATTTGCAGGAGGGAGTGGTCAAAACCTGATACTCCCCCACCCTCTCCGTACTTGCAAACTTAGTTTTATACGTGGAGGTGTGGTAGTTAAGTTTAGTCAATTGAACTATCGTGGGGTTTTATGCACGCATTGCTTGTTGTCTACAGACACTTAGTCGAAAAGTGCGGATGGAGGCGTGCCGCATACCTACCTATATTTTCTATAGGCCGCGTCATAGCCCTATGGCAGCTACAACATATCCAACCATAAGATTCTCACAGCTACATTTGTTAGAGCGAATTATTTTATTTAATATTGTAATTTCAGAACTGTTGTTTGCGTACGATTCGGATTACTCTTTATCGTTTGATTTGATTTTACACAACGACAGAACCTGTCGAAAGTAATGTTTCTGTCATGTTTGAGAATTTATCTCTTTCTGTTCAATTAAAACAAATATATTTCCTCCATATTTTTTCAAATTGTTGCATTAATGTGTCCATTTTCCAATACGTATTTGTTTATTGATAAGTAGACTCAGTATCCGGAAATCACTGGTTCGAGCCTCACTGGCCCATTGGGTTACTTATGTCCTTAGACAATATACCTTAACATCAACCGTCGGATGTGACGTAAACTGGGCGGTTGTAGGAACACTAAAGGTTACAATAACGCAAAATGTTACAACTGACGCTAACATATTACAAACTTGACGCTAAAGTTTGCAATCGACGTTAAACGTTACACTTTTAATGCCCGCTAAAGTTTACACAATTAACGTTAACAGTTACATTTTTTTGAGACCCTCTAAAGTTTACAATAGTCAACGCTAAATGTTACAAATTTAAACAAGAACTAAATGCTTTTTTTAATATTTTTTAAATTATTATATACTATGCATTTGTCCATCATGTCTCATCAAAGCTTTAAGTATAGTTGTAGCCTATACGTTTTATTTTTATTTTTTATTTTTTATATAATAATGATAATTACACCTTTATTTATCGAGGATAACATATTTGGCTTACAGCCAGTCTGACATACCTCAAACAAACATATATTTACAGTATGTACACTCATTTGTTGAAACGATGTTATATATGGCATTATATGAATTCCAGCTTGTGCACACACTACATTTTATAGTACGGGCTATTCCACTGAAACATAACTATATGGGACCTCATGCAGGAAGACATTTTTGAAATGGAACACCCACCCATAGATGCATCGTCATGCAAAAATGACGTTTAACACCAAAGAAACACGTCATTAATAAAACACTGACACTGCTGTATTATAAGAGGATGGTTCATATCGATTATACTAACCATGATATCATGGAGCTAATATCTGCAAATATATCTTAACTACATTTGAGACTTTCCAAAAATAAAACATTTAGACGGCTTTTTAGTGTGCACTATTTTGTTTATAGTTTTATCTTCTTAGCACACGCGTTCGAAAATGTTGGTTGGTTGAATGGTGTTTTACGTCATTTTCAGAAAATTTAAGGCTATATATGACGATCGATTTTTTAATGGTGGAGGCAGACTATCCAGTTTTAATGGGTAGAACCAGTATAGTGTATACCTCCCGCCATCCGTAAAAATCGACACTTTCTCACTTATAAGTCGACATCCCAGTGGGATTTGAACCCGCATCCGTGACATTAATCTTTAATAAAGCATTTCCTGTCGTCATTGAAGAGAACAATAACGCTGTCGTCATTGAAGAGAACAATACGTATCTATACTTTCAGACACAAGCGTGAAACACAACTGGATTTCCAAGATCGTTGTACTTAACTATTTGTAGGAATGTAGGAATAAAACCAAGTAAAAAAATGTATTGATTCGTTTATTTGTCAAATCATCCACAAACGCAAAACAACGTAAAAAGAGCCGAATATACATATTGCGAACAATAATTATTTAAAAGGTATATTCCCAGTGGTAATCAAATGATGCGTTCCTTGTGTTGATCCTATAATCAATGTCAGAAAGATGGTGTTTCGTTGTTGTCTGAAATTGAATCTTCCTTTTATCCCCAGTATAGCCTTACATGTTCGTTTTTGAGTACTTGTTTTTATGGATGTTTACATGTATTTATCATGCAGATATGCACTTTTCTGCCTAATAAAGGGGTGACCTAATAAATTTTGCTTTATTAGGCACTGACCAATAGAGCAAATCAATGCGGACTCCCTCGGCGTTTATTGTACGTAACGTTATCTGACGTCATGTACGTAACGTTGCCTGACGTCATAAAACAAACAAAAACAACAACAACATGGCGGCATCCTTGATAAGCGTACCATTCTGAGAAATAGGTAATAATAGTAATTCATACAGAAAATGTGGATAATCTACATGATAAATAGAATATTATGTCAGTGCCTTTTACTATCAAGTTTATTAGGCTCGGCACGAAAACGAAGAATGTCTCGGCAGAGCCTCGCCATTCTTCCTTTTCTAAGCCTCGCCTAAATAAACTTGATAGTAAAAGGCATTGACATAATATTCTCTCTATAAGGTCGGCTCTCGTTGCAATTTCAGACAAAAGAGAAACACCATATTTCTGACATTGATTATAGGATCAACACTCCTTATCTGATTCTGTATCTAATACAATTTCATTAATTTATGACACAGCCGGAGTCTTCTTCTGTTACTTTGCTTATCTTTCTTTTTGTTCCAGGTGACAATTTCCTTCTCTTACAACTTGTTTCACAGCCAGAGTCTTCTTCTGTTACTTTGCTTATCTTTCTTTTTCTTCCACGTGACGTGTGCCCTGTCGAAAAGAAGAGAACATGATAGATGTATAAAATAGAGCATGAGTTTTGCACGTATACGGGGAGATAATGCACGAGCGTTAGCGAGTGCATTATCGTCCATACACGTGCAAGACTCATGCTCTATTGTATTTGTACCACAATAATTAACATATGTTGTGTATGTCCTCGGGTATTACACGATGCATAGTGTGTATTTAGGATATTGTGGTACAAATCTGAAATAACATACAAAACCGATTTCTGTTCGCATTGAACGGTCTTATAAATATGTACTATTGTTCGAGGTGCTTTTTGCAAAATTCTGCTGCATCAAAACAGGAACGATTTGGATAGATTTAGGTAAGGATTTGGCAATCGTGAACGCTCGGCCAATCCCGTCATTCCTCGGGATCCCGCGAAGCAGTGTACGAGATGTTGCGAATGAGGATTTGGGTAGATTTGGGTAGATTATTTGGGTAGATTTGGGTAGTTCGTGCCAACGCGTTCTCTATTAAACGTGACTGATAAAATATTAGAGAAAAACAAATTCTGAAGTTTTATCCAAAAGTGGTTTTAATGTGTTTGGCAAAGGTAAATTAAAAAATCGTGGAAGTTTTATAGCAAACCATTGAGGTTAACTGAACTTATTAGTTTCTTAATTTTATGCTGTCCCAGCAAGAAAGGAGTTTTAATTTACATGGGAATAGCCCCATCTGGGACGAAAAAATAAAGAATTTTGGCTACAACATATTGTTTTCTCAATCGATTTTCAAAACTAAGGTGTATTATTTACCATTAAATACTCCAGTTCCAATGATGTATAATTTGTATACGTATTGCTAAAATTGTTCATGTTTTGGCTGAAAAATCTTTGGCTGAAACAAGCGCTACGAACAATAGGCACAGACTCACAGTAGAAATCGGCAATACAGTGTGTGAAAGACAAAACACTTGGAGCAAAGAGCTATAAGCAAATGCAATGTCATGTTGCAATCATATTACTACGCATGTCATGTTGCAAACATATTACTACGCATTATATAAGCAAAAAATGCAATGTCATGTTGCAAAAATATTACTACGCATTTTATAAGCAAATTCAATGTCATGTTGCAAACATATTACTACGCATGTCATATTGCAAACATATTACTACGCATTATATAAGCAAATGCAATGTCATGTTGCAAACATATTACTACGCATTCTATAAGCAAATTCAATGGTATGTTGCAAACATATTACTACGCATTATATAAGCAAATGCAATATCATGTTGCAAACATATTACTACGCATTCTACAAGCAAATGCAATGTCATGTTGTAAACATATTACTACGCATGTCATGTTGCAAACATATTACTACGCATTATGTGGGCAAATGCAATGTCATGTTGCAAACATATTACTACGCATGTCATGTTGCAAACATATTACTACGCATTCTATGAGCAAATGCAATGTCATGTTGCAAACATATTACTACGCATTATATAAGCAAATTCAATGGTATGTTGCAAACATATTACTACGCATGTCATGTTGCAAACATATTACTACGCATTCTATAAGCAAATACAATGTCATGTTGCAAACATATTACTACGCATTATATAAGTAAATGCAATGTCATGTTGCAAACTTATTACTACGCATTCTATAAGCAAATGTAATGTCATGTTGCAAACATATTACTACGTAAAGCAAGTAAAACTATATCATGTCATGGTTGGTTATAATTAGACACTGACATTAGATGACAACTTGAGCAGTCGACGAGGGGTGATGGGGTCGGGGGAGGTGGGTGGGGGATGGGGAAGGCGTAGCATCTTAAATATCCGCACTTCCCTGCCATCTTAGGGAATCACACATGTCAAACTTTTAACTGGCGTAGAAGAAGTTCGAGCTTGGAAACAATAGGAATGCAAAGGAATTCCAGTGAAAATTGAGTCTTTGACCTTGATCTCTGGATCCAGGGGTAAAACCTTCAGTTTCGAAACATTACTTGTTTTTTTTGGGAATGGCTTTATCCATTTCTCACGACCAAAATTATAGCAGTAATCATCTTTGAGCTTGATTATAAATACAAACGTCTGACCATTTTTGCAGAAAAAACGATAAATGTCGGATATCCGACTAATGCCACCGCTGAAGAACATTCATCACAGACATTTATAAACGCAACAGTTCTGTCACCACAAACAGAAATATAACTTTCATTTTACTGAACGTAGTGCGTGACCCTGACTTGATCTTGAGGTCGCAGGTGATCGGAAATATGCCGGAATGTTTTTGTACGACCTTACTAATCAACATATAAAATATGAATGTACTACATGAAAGCAATCTGAGACTATGAGCAAACTTAACATTTTACTGAAATTATTGCTAAATGCAACACTTCCAATTGTTTGACATTGATCTTGTGGTCGCAGGTGATCAGAAATGACAAATTGTTTTGTACGACATTGGCAATCAACAAATATAATATTAATATTATAGCCTAATGCATGAAAGCAATCTGAGAATATGAGCAAAAATAAAACTTTGACGTTTTACTGAAAGCAGACCTCCAAGTGTGTGACCTTGTAGTCACAGGTGACCAGAAATTTTCAAAGCGTTTTGTAAACGGCGGACGGACGGCCTTACAGACAGTCAAGGCTAAAACAGTATGGCCCCAATACATTTTTAATACAAATTCAAATTGAAACCGTAAACAAATGTCCGTACTTTTTTAAAATTATTATTAAAGGCAGTCTTATCATTCACGTTTAATTCGTCGATATATTGATGCATTTTCCCTCTATTTCTATTTATAGATTTGTAAAATAGTGCAATGTGTGTCTTGTGTCAGCCAGTCTGAAACGACAGCATGATCTCGGTAAAATAAGCAAGCGTCGCTATGATCTTGACTACCGAAAGCATGGACAGCATGAGCAAACAAAATAATGCATGAGAAAAGAAAAAAATGTCAACGTATTTGTTCGGTGCAGAGACATAAGAAAATAATAAAGATATAAGAAAGAAACTCGAGTCACTATGGTGTGTCGGCACTTCGGTGACCAAACTCGTCGCCCGCAGAATAGCTAAAAGCTTTGTATAGGATTGGCCGACAGAGAAGAACGGGCGGAGTCATGAAAGGAAGTTGAGGTACTACCTGTTTGGGATTCTGGCCATTGGCCCTCGCCATCAACACTGAGTTTTCTTTTCTTAATAATTGGTTCGTCAATGTCCAAGTCTTCTTCTTTTGCCTTGCACAGTTTCCTTTTGAAGCCGCACAATGTTCCTTAATAAGAAGAGAAAATGACAGACTAAATGAAGAGACATGTTCAGAATGGTTGTATAAATATATACCAAAACAATGGCTCTCAAATTAAAAAAAACAAGAATTATTCGGCAAAATATATCATCTGATCGAAAATAAAACACGGAGTAAAGACATTCTATAAGCAGATGCTGTCATTTTGAAAACATGTTAGTCGACAAACAAGATCAAACATGTACCATCTTCTGAAACACTTATAACGTGTGAGAACGGAATATATTACACTACTCAACTTTTATAATCGGTCACCCAGGTTTTTTGAAAATAACACGAATACTAAAAACTGGAAATCACCGAAACACATACCAATATTTTATTAAGTTTATCAACAAGGTTTTAGTCCAATCAAGGCAGATTACGTTTTATAAATCGCTAGCGATATTTGTTAAACCATGGATATACAGATGTATGTAGATCTATGGTTAAACGACGCCAGTTAAAATTTCAAATGAAAATATGAATTATTAAAAAATATATAATTCTTTAAAAAGTGACGGATTATAAAAGTTGAGTTGTGTAATTAGACGCTGAGTTACTGTACGTTCAGACACGACTTGACTATTGACTCATTTTAGAGCACGAGTCAGTAACTGCATCTCTATATAGAAAACTCCCGACCATAAGCAAGGACAACATACAAACAAAATGCACGAACATAAATATAATGTACGGAATGCCAGTATCTCACGTTTACATTAAGTTTTCTGTTAAGTATATTGATAAACACGCTAAGAAATTAGAAAATTAGAAAGAAATAGGAAAGAAATAGAAAAGAAACCTGGATTAATAGGGTCTGTCGGTATATTAATAATCCAATTCGCCATCCGCTGAATATTTGAGCGTTTTAAATTATCGGGCGACAAAGAAGGAATATAGGCGAAATAGAAGACAGAAGGGGTACTAGCTGTCTGTGATTCCAAGAATGGATTGTTCCTCGGAGGGTGAGACCATCTGCCCTCAACACCAAAACTGAAGTATAACAGAACAACGCTTATATATATCTGAAAACAAGGGCTAGTACTGAGAAAACAAAACATAAATGTTAATTGCAAATCGTATATTTAAACCTCGACCGGAATCGACATAAGAGACACATAATTTCATGATCATCATATTACTATCAAAGTGTAAAATGTATGTATATATGTATTAAACATAGTGCATATTTTACTTGATAAAATTCCCTTAGATTTTAGTTCAGATTAATCCTATCGTAATCTAAACAAAAGAAACAAAAACAACAACAACACAACCTCAGTTGCTAAAACAGGATAAACAAATAAAACGATAAAAGTCTAATGCAGGTATTTAAAAAATAAATAAACGATTAGTTAAAGAATGAAACACTATCTTTATATGAGCAACACTATCTTTATATGAGCAACACTATCTTTATTATGATTTACAAAAAAAAAGTACATAATACTGATTGCAATTCTTGGGAATGTATTACTCAATAGCACATATAATTAAAATAAAGTCAGTTATAGTTAATGGAATCTATTACTAATTTATTTCATTTGTTTATTAAGACAATAAGGTTTAATTATATTTATTCCAGGGATCATGCGTTCTATCTCAGCCAGGACGGTAGTAGATCTTTAATTCCTCCAAGCGTAGGAGAGTGTACATACATATTACAGTCAAAGTAGTCAAAATGTATACAAATCAACATATAAATGGCATACATACAATACATGTGACTTAAATAAATCAGTATTTTAACTATTAAAAAATACAGAATATTTACAAATCACATATGACACATACAACAAAGATGAATTTAAGTCATAAATTGAAAATGAAAAATGAAATAATAATAATAACACTATATGGTGGTGATTATCATAATACCATGTGTCCCTTGTCGAAAGGAAAGGAAAAGATTACAAAATGTGTTACTAATTACGAACCTCCTTGTTTACACGTTACTATCGGCAAAACTTTACTGTAATACTTCAACAAAGTGAGTCGAATTTCACTTAGAAATAATAGAGTACCACATGAATGTCCCTTGTCGAAACGAAACACAAGGTTATATAGTGGGATATTAAATAAGTATCATCGCTATATTTATTAAAATATACATTTTTCATATATAATGATCAGTGTTTGTTTGTATTTGAACATATGTTTATTTCCGATAGGCTTAAAAGCCCGATAGGAAACAACATACAATTTCACAAAGCATGGCAACAGTGTAGGTACATGTATTACAAAAATACATGTCCAAATAATATCCAAACAGGCAGTTTATATTATCTGAGCTGGTAGAATGAGAAGGCGTATATATAACAATAACACTTAAATCAATTACAATTCATCACAATTTCCTTAACACATTTCATATTATATTCACATGAGCCAAATAAAACAGCTTGTTATCCGTATGATAAACAAATATCATATAATGTGAATATTAATATCGAAATACTTAAACAGAATTTCACGCCGGTGAGACTAAAACCGAGGTGGGTTCGCTAAAATGCCTAGTGCAATGCAACGAGGATACATAAAAGCTTATAGGCTCGAAATCTGCGTCCAAAAGTAAAATACAATGAGTTTCCTTTAGTTAGCGTCACGACATTTTACAGTCACAGGGCGTAACTTTAGCCCGTTGACATATACAAACATCTATATTGTTTCAATTAAATGTCTGACAAGCAAAATAAAACGTTATCAACAATTTCAACTGTTTAGATGCCACTTAAATATTCAGAATAATCAATTTCATCCCATTTCCAATCAAAAGAAAACAAACTTACGAGGATATGGTCATGCCCATATTGCCAAATGACTGTTGATCCGACCTGCTATTAACATTTAAGTTATGCTTTGTGTAAAGGTTTTCCATTTTGTCTAAGCAAACTTTCGATTGTTGACGTTTCCTTGGACGTTACTATGGTTTTACGTAGGCAACGTCGACGCTCTATTTTCGTGCGCAAATCGTCTGTTTAGCTTCCGGTACCGTGTACAACGCGTGGTTTTCTTTTGTTCACGACGTTATTGCCTGCAGTAGGGGCTGGCGGTATGATTTCCTTAATAACCCATTAAAACACGTTTTATATATTCAAGTACACGATTTCGTCTCAGCTCGAACTCGCAACCCGTGTGTGGCATTGCTCTAAAAACTGATATAACGCTGTATAAATCACAAGTTATATAGATGCAGGGATACTTTACTTGAAACATATTTTATTGCTTTTCTTCTATATAATACAAGCAAAGTTCTTCCAACATTAACAAAGGCCCGTCCCAACAATATTGTAATTAACAGTTAACAAGATGGTAATATAATTAACGTAGAATTTCAAATACATTTTTCGTTGAACAAAAGAATAGAGATCCAGGAAAGATTACACGAGAAGGAATGAATGATGATGCTGTGGTTGTAGGGTCCTGCCGCGAGATGGTGTCATAATAGTGTATATAATCTCTAAACACGTTTAGTATCTTTATTGTATACTTGAACATGATTAGAAATAATTCTATTATCTTTATCTGTATAACTATCTTTTCCAAATAAAAATACACGAACACTATGCGGTTGAAATGGACGGGTGGCAAGATGTCATCTCAGAGCATAGACTGCTTCATTGCGCGTGTCCCGTTTCACTCAAACATCCAAACAAGCGACAGTCAAACGCCGATTTCATCGACCGAAAAATCTCGGCCACGTAAACCGCATTCCAAATGCGATCATGGTCAAGCGCTTGATCTATCGAAAAAAGATATGGAAAGTTGGACTTTTCCTCAATATCGATTCCACAATGCACTAGACTTCTTCACTGCGCATGTCCCGTGTGTCTGCCTTCTGCCACAGTTTTCGACCGATTGTTTCGAAACTTTACAGGATGCTTATCTTTCTTTGATGTCCATATGCGTACATCGATTGAGCGTCAAAATCTATTTAGTATTACCAGAGCTACGGTCCTTTTTCCATCAAATTTTACTTTTTCCATAGACTGATTTCAGTAGGGACATCCGTGTCCAATGAACACACTTCTTGTTTCATTTAAGAATGAGACGGTATGCTCAAAAGTGTATTAAAGAGAGGCACCAGGGACGTGCTTCCGTCACATTAAAGGGACACATGGCAATCTTGAGTTTTATTCAAACAATAAAATGTGCTCCTCAATTTAGTTATCCTGCGTCATTTTGACTTTAAAACTGCTTGCATATGATTAAATAAAAAATTGAGATTTCAGTTTTCTTCATCATTTCACAAATTTTTTAAATATATTATTGATGCACTATTATAAAAAGTTAGTAATACGTAAAAATAATTTGCTTTGAACTATTCTAACAATTACTATTAATGATTGAACAAATGCAAGTGAAGAGAAAAACTAACGGGACGCCGTGAGTTTTTAAAAAATCAAGATTGCCGTCTGTCCCTTTAAGACTTTCAAAAAGCGATGGTGGTAGTGCGCTAAGAAACTTCGACGGAATGACGAAATGACGAATTTAATTGCCGCATTTCTTCCGCAAAAGATATACGAGTCGAAAGAGAAGATCTACACTGGCTGCAATAAGGTTTTAAAGAAACTAACCCGCCAAATAACAGTAAAATTACGCTATACAACCGTTCATTAAAACTCTACACAGGTGTTCAGGTCATATAATAATATGTACGTGCCGATTAAATGTATACGTATATTAACGGGGACAGCGCGATATGCACATCTTGATATCATGGGTAAGTGTCCTGTAAAGTTTCGATACAATCGGTTGGAAACTTTGGGAGGAGGTAGACACAAAATATATTTTAACATAACGTTGCTTGTATATTGTATAATAGCATACATTTTTTGAAAGAAATCAGACTATATAAATCATTATAATATGTTCTTTTATCACGCACTTCCCTATAAATACGTTGTTTTTGAATGTACGATACGACATACACATAGCTAGTCATATCAATCAGGATTTAGTTGCCGGGCAATGAACCCGTGAAATAAAGGGTGATCGAATATCATATCACGGAAACAACCGAATGTTCTTTACTTTCAGCGGAGTGATACGGAAATTACCGATTAGTTACGATTGTATGCGATTTGTCACGCGTATGGTTCAATCGGAACTCTTCGCCAATTTCCGTACTCGGGAATAGTGGCTCGGAGAGTAATGGGTGCCGCTCAATGGTGTTTTGCATCAAAATGCAGCATTTGTTCGGTTTTCGATTGTAGCTCTCCGCAAAATAGTGCTCTTCTATATAATGTTGTATTGATGAAAATAATGCAGATTTGTCAGTGATTTTGATCAATTTCTTGATATTTTATCGCTATGACCGATAAATTATACTTTTTAACAAAATAAATCCCCAAATATGTGTAGTTGAAATCAAGAAGTTTCGGCCCCAAACAGTTCGTTCGGTCCCAAACAGTTCGTTCCATATAATGACTGATAGTTTGGAAGCATTTGTTGAGTTTTCCAAATATATACTTTAATATTACGATTGAATTGAAGGGAAAGGAGGAAGAGACATTGGAATTATGATTGTATCATATTCTGGGAGTGATTGTTTACCATTTTGTCAGTCGAGATTGATATGTCAGCTGCATGCATATATGAACTTGATAGTGTATCAGTAAATCAATTAATAAAACCATGGATATATATGTACACGTGTGTATGTAGATCTATGATAAAACTCTAAACAAAGAAACATATGACTCATGAAGTCCATACTGACGTTCATGGTACTTGATATATTGTTAAATTACGCTTATATGGTCTGCAAGTATATATTTGTTCTCCAATCCACAGACATTATGGTACACCTTTGACATGAGGGTTAGTTTATTTCAAGTTATAGATCTAATACATATATCATCTCGTGAAAACATTCCAGATATCATATATTTAATATAAACAATATGAAAATAGTTTATTTAACACTATTACTAAGTGATCAATGATTACATCAAATGTATTTGTTTTATAAGGGCTATATCAGGCTTTTCTAGAAACATCAAACATTTTTAAAATGTTTCAATTTCAATCGGAGGCTCTAGTGCGTTTTACAAAAGATGGTTTACAGGAAGAATAACTTGTATCAATGACATTTTAAACAAAAATGGAAATCTTTATTCATACATAGAACTGAATGAACACTATAATATACATTCCAATTTTCTTGAATATGAAAGTATTATAACTGCTGTCAGGAATTATTTGGAAAACCTGAATTTTGTGCATCTAGCCTGTAACAGCCAAACCCTATTCGTCCACTAATCCTGTCCTTGATTCTACAAAATGAGAAAGGCTATCGAAACATATATGACATCATGATTAAAAATAATGTATATCCCAAAGCATTAAGTAAATGGAAAAATGAAGTAGTTAGTATTCTAAACTTTGAATTTGAAAGATGTTATGCCTTACCTTATAAAATAACAAAAGATCCTAAGTTACATTGGTTCAATTTAGAATCAACCGTAGAATACTTGGAACCAACAGGGGCGTTCCTCGGGCTAATTTAGGTATATGCACCATCGAGTTTTGGATTCACAAATGTGCCTAACCCCACTATACCTTCAGTTTTTATTGCATTTTTTGCATTTTTAGCCTTTTTTTTCGCTTCTTTAATAGCCTGTACGCACGTGCGCACGCCCAGGTACGCCCCTGACCAATTACCTTTTATCTAAAATGAATATTATTAATAACGATATGTACAGCTTTTGCAAAAATACACCTGAAACTATCCAACATTTGTTTTGGAATTGTGGAACAGTAAAAGAATTCTGGTCAAAACTTCAAACTTATATTACAGAAAAATGCAATACAGCATTCGTAACTTTAACAGAAACAGATATTTTATTTGGAAATAGTAAATTTGATACTGTTTTGAGCAAAATCATCATGCAAGCAAAACTTTACATTTATCGAAACAAGATGCAACGTCAAATTCCACAGCTTAACCTTTTAAAACGTGTATAATATCTTTGTACAGAGAAACTAGGTAATCGCATATAAAAACTTAAAAATAAGTTTGAAACCATGTCGAGTCAATAATACCTTGCTATCTGTAGAACTGGAGTATAGAGATAATTTACTTAGTTGATTTTTCCAGTTTGTAGCAAATAAACTTAATGTTTTCATTCTGGGACATGCAAAGCTTAGCTTACTAATCAGAAATAACATACCCTTGCTTATATCTTGATCTTCCTTAATCAACCTTCTTTATTTTTCTATAGAAAAAATAATTATTTTGGAAGTTGTGTATATTAATGCTTTAAAACTATCCTAAAACATTGTCCTTTGATAATGGATTGCAGATTTATTACACAGCATGGGTTATTGTTTTTTCTCTTTCCAAAAACAAAATATGAGAAAAAATCAGTGTTGCATGAAACAATGTTTATTTTTGATACTATAACATTAAAATTATCTGTGTAAAGCAAGTCTGTATGTATTGACAATGTGGGTTTTACACTAGGTTTTGAAACAAAAAATATTCTTTAGGGCTTGCATGGCGCAGTCGGTAGCGCGGCGGATTTGTAACCGGAGGCCCGGGTTTCAATCCTCCGTGGTGCCACTGAGTTTCGTCGATTTGTTCTTGGCCAAGACACTTTCCCTTAGCCTCGTCCGTCGGATGGGGACGTAAACCGGGCAGTACCTTGTATCGGTCTATCCTCCAAGCACGTTAAAAAACCATAGGAATCTATTCGATAATAGGAGTAGGGCACGGTTCCCGGATTCCTATGTATCTTTCCCCTCTCTCTGGGGCGGCTCTAAATAACCTATACTGTGTTGTGTTGATGAGCTGTTAAACAACATTCAATTAAATAAAATTCATACATTTTTTATGTTTTTTTTCCGCATAACCTAGCACTAGTCCTTCATAATAAGACTTCGCATTTTGTATACCGTATTTCACATTTCATGTCTCTTTTTTTTTTCTTTTTTTTTTTTTACTTTTTTTTTCTTTTGCCTAAATGCGAACACTAGTCAATATGAAAAAATAAAGATCACAATAATGAAGATTAAACGTACTGTATGATATCTAAAAATGGATATATATTTACATAATTGTTATAAACTTCCATTCTTGGCATTAATCTCAGCTCTCTGAAGTGCCCAGTGAAATGACGGAGCTATTATTTTTCAACATTTGAATTAAAGACACACCCGGTTAAAATGAGATAATAAATATAATAACAGTCGTGAAAAAAAAGAATGTTGTTAGAAGAGTTTATGGATGTGTAAACGTCTTGAAAACTGGTCGACATCACATGTTAGGTTTCATCCTGGGCTAAAACGACCACTCGTTAGTCTCTGTTTGGCTACCAAGATTTAAAGGACAAAGGTCATAGCAAAAAGAGAAGAATATTGACAAAAGAGGGCCTCAGGGAAGATTTTTGTAAATATATAGAAAACATATTTAAAAAAGACCTATTATTGTAGCAAAATAACATTGTTTTTCATTTTAAGACCAAAGAGTAATATAATAGGGCCTTAAAGATGATGAATTAAAAAGAGGGCCTCAGGGAAGATAATTTTACTAACTGGGCCACTGTCTTCTAAGAGCATTCAATGCATTACAATATTAGGTAAAATATTTTATAAGAGGCTCATTATTGCAAAACCAAAAGAGGGAAACGGCTTTCAAAGAAGAAAAGAGGGCCTCATGAAAGATTTTATTGCTAAATGGGCCATTGTCTTGTAATAGCTTCTTTCCCTCGTATTCGATTGTTTAAATTCAATTTGATTACATTGAATTAAATTCAAAATTTAGAAATACTTTAAGAAATGCTTAATCCAGCTCTTTTTCCAAACAAATTTTTACTCCCACCAGGATTTGAACCTGGGTCTTCTACCCTAAAAGGATAGACGTGTTTACCGATTACACCATAGAAGTGGTACATGTTTGTACTAAGAGCAAATGAACTAAAAAATTAAACTGAAGTTCCTAATTTCACAGCAAAGATGTTAAACTAGATTTAGTCCTGGCAACAGGGATTCATTTTGAATTCCAAACAATTTGACGAGGGATCAACGAAGTCAGTGTCACATATTGCAAATACAAGTTAAGGCAAAACTAACTGATGATAACACCATTTTAACCGATAATTTTGATCGGCAATTGGCTACTAATGACAACCCTGACGCCTATTTGTTGTGCTTAAAATATAAAGCAAATATAAATATGTGCCTAATAAATACATAATTTTATATATGCAATTAATATAACATTTAAGCATAAAATGATATAGATGGGAGTTGGCTGATTGGAGTCATCTGACGGATAGCTGGCAACATCCGTAAGATGAGGGTCATCAACATGAACCTGGTGGTTCAGTAAATCGGTTGGCTGGTTGTTTGAATGATTTACGTCATTTTTAGCACATGTTAGGCCATATATGATGATCGGTATCATCCATGGTGGGGGCACACCACTTTTTCCTGGGTAGAAATAGTAGTGTATACCTTCTGCCAATCTGAAAGGACACGCTTTCTTAGTTATTTATTCCAACTCGCAGTGAGAGAGGCGAGGTTTCAAACCATCCAAGCCACGGATGCAGTAAATCGGAATGAACCTTCTCAGCACATTAAACATTTAGGGCACTGCTCCCCGATTCAGATGTAACCTTTCCTAATTGTTTTTGGGTCCAGTAACTTCTAGGTATGGTTATATAAAATGTGTAACCTGTTGCTATAAATACTAAAATAATTTTCTCTGCTTTAACAAGGGCTTGCAACCTTCTACTAGATACGTATCATACAATGTATCTGTAGGCAGCATTAAAATAAATTAGTGACTGTCCGTTCATTTGTTTTGTACAATTTAAACAGAATTAATTTGGTGCATATAGTATATATAAACCATCACGGTCTCTTTCAGCGTAAATCCACGTATATAAATGATGTCACGGTCTCTTTCAGCGTAAATCCACCTATATAAATGACGTCACGGTCTCTTTCAGCGTAAATCCACGTAATAAATGACGTCACCGTCTCTTTCAGCGTAAATCCACGTATATAAATGACGTCATCGTTTCTTTCAGCGTAAATCAACATATAAATGATGTCACCGTCTCTTCCAGTGTAAATCCACATATAGTAACTTCACTGTTAATTTCAGGTTGAATTTGCATAGAATAACTTCAGTTTAATATTTCCAGGCTAAATTCGCCGCATATATATATATATTAACTTCATAGTGTTAATTTCAGTGTAAAAATGTGCATGTATAGTAACTTCAGTGTTCATTTCAGGTGAATTCAGGGACTTCTCTGTTAATTCCAGGAGAAATTTGCATATATACATGTAGTAACTTCACTTATCAATTTTAGAAAAAAATAGTCAATAGAAAGAAAAAAATGATAAAGACAAAGAAAAATATAAGAACGCTTTTAAATGCATGGGTTGACATTAGTTACTGTAAACAGTATCAAAGATAGAATTATGAAATTAATGTTTTACTGCATTTTTTCTCAATTTTAAAAAAAAACACGCTTGCGACGGTATGGGTTATGTTCCTGAAATATAAAAAAAAAATCCACATATTATATAAATGACGTTGCTGATCCTTCAGTGTAAATCCACATAACAACGTCACTGTCGCTTTCAGCGTAAATCCGCATGTTTAGAATCATCACTGTCAATTTCCGGATAAATCCATATGTATAAATAATTTCACTGTCTCTTTTTGTGTAAATCCCACTAAATAAACAATTTCAACATCCCTTTTAGTATCAAGTCGCAGTGATAAACCATGTCACTGTCTCTTTCAGCGTAATTCCGTCTGTACAAATGATTTCACCGTCACTGAGTCTGACTCAGTGTTAATCCACACATATTATTAATAACTTCACTGTCACTTTCTAGGTTAATCCACATGTATAAATAACTTCTACTTTTTATTTTCAGTTTTAAATCTATGTATTTAAATATATCAATATAACGTTAAGACCTGTTTAAGGAATTTTCACAGACATATTCTATCTGGGTTCCTGATTAATTATGGGTGGGGGTGTTCCTGGTGGTGTTCCTTGTTGTTCCAGCCAGGCAGTGTTCCCTTTATTGCACGTTTCTTTTTCCCATATCCCCGTGCCACTAAAGCAAGTCTCCACTCCTTCCCTTAGCCTCGTCCGTCGGATGGGGACGTAAACCGGGCGGTCCCGTGTATCGGTCTATCCTCCGAGCACGTTAAAGAACCATAGGAATCTATTCGATAATAAGAGTAGGGCAGGTTCCCGGATTCCTATGTATCCTTCCCCTCTCTCTGGGGCGGCTCTAAATAACCTATACTGTGTTGATGAGCCGTTAAACAACATTCAGTTCAATTCAAATGACGACTCTACCAGGGGTGTCATTAAGAAGCGGGGACTTTGACTGGTCTACCTGGCTACTATGAATACTTTTACTAGAGTAATACCGCGTTATATCGGACAGCCGGGGTTCTTCGGACAGTTCAAAAGATCTGTATTTATAGCTCTAATAAACGCAATACTACTTAAGTGCATTGCTATTCCTGTCTTTTTACAATTCTGTCCTACATAAAACACAAATACGTAAGCACAAGTGATGAAATGTATTAGCTGTTTTGATTGGTTGTGGACCAGATTGTAGTAGTGATCACCCTTTCGTTATCTAACTGAAAACTAAGAAAGCGCGGGAATTGTAAACATCGGTTTCACAACTAGAAAATAAAGGATAATACCTGTAGAATCTTCAAGGGCTCTGTCGTAAGGACTACGTCCTTTTAAAACCCCTCTCGATGTAGCAGATATATAGCAAGACAACTATCGTATTTATATTAGGTTTAGAATTTTGGTGCAAAATTCAAAGAGTTTGGCTGTGTGTAACTGTCACTGTAACAATCTATATTTTGTTACAACTGGTATTGTCCATTTTTCCAATGCCGATCAAACATGATTTTAAACTTTTCCACATCTTTTGCCTGCACAACATCCTGTGGCAACTGGTTCCACATACTGACGACTCTTGAGGAAAACTGGTGTAGTGTGAAGGTAGTTCTGCACCTTGGCTTCTCGAGTTTGAGGGAATGGCCTCTGGTCACTGAACCTGACAACTTAAACAAGAGGTCAATGACCTTGAAGCTCTACTGATTGATTTTGATTTCAGGAAGTAGTCGCTACAAACTGGTTTTTTGAAAATCTATTTTTAGCCGTGGTGGCCATCTTGAATTTCCGGCCGACCTGATATTTTGCTAGGATCAATTAGACATCAAGAGCAACATTCCTGTGAAGTTCATGAAAATCCGTCGAGTAGTTTCAGAGGAGTAGTCGCTACAAGTTTTCATTATATAATTCTATGTAAACAAAGATGGCCGCTGACAGCCATGTTTAACATCTAATCAAAATGATTTTTGACAAGGACCAACATCATGTAATGCTGATCATTTTAGAAAAAGTCCCATATCAATATCACTTATAGTTTTCAAGAAGTAGTCGCTACAAACTTGCATTTTGAAAATCTATTTTTAGCCATGGCAGCCATCTTGAATTTCCGGCCGACCTGAAATTTTGCTAGGATCAATTAGACATCAAGAGCAACATTTCTGTGAAGTTTCATGAAAATCCGTCAAGTAGTTTCAGAGGAGTAGTCGCTACAAGTTTTCATTATATAACTCTATGTAAACAAAGATGGCCACTGGCAGCCATGTTTAATGTGATTGTCGAATCAAAATAATGTTCGACTCGGATAACCATCATGTCATGCTGATCATTTTAGAAAAAGTCCCATATCAATATCACTTATAGTTTTCAAGAAGTAGTCGCTACAAACTTGTATTTTGAAAATCTATTTTTAGCCATGGTGGCCATCTTGAATTTTCGGCCGACCTGAAATTTTGCTAGGATCAATTAGACATCAAGAGCAACATTTCTGTGAAGTTTCATGAAAATCCGTCAAGTAGTTTCAGAGAAGTAGTCGCTACAAGTTTTCATTATATAACTCTATGTAAACAAAGATGGCCACTGGCAGCCATGTTTAATGTCGAATCAAAATAATGTTCGACTCGGATAACCATCATGTCATGCTGATCATTTTAGAAAAAGTCCCATATCAATATCACTTATAGTTTTCAAGAAGTAGTCGCTACAAACTTGTATTTTGAAAAATTATTTTTAGCCGTGGCGGCCATCTTGAATTTCCGGCCGACCTGAAATTTTGCTAGGATCATTTAGACATCAAGAGCAACATTCCTGTGAAGTTTCATGAAAATCCGTCAAGTAGTTTCAGAGGAGTAGTCGCTACAAGTTTTCATTATATAACTCTATGTAAACAAAGATGGCCGCTGGCAGCCATGTTTAACGTCAAATCAAAATGATTTTCGACAAGGACCAACATCATGTCATGCTGATCATTTTAGAAAAAGTCCCATATCAATATCACTTATAGTTTTCAAGAAGTAGTCGCTACAAACTTGAATTTAAAAAATCTATTTTTAGCTTTGGCGGCCATCTTGGATTTCACATCAACATGAATTTTTGCTAGGATCAACTAGACTTCATGGGCAACATTTCTGTAAAGTTTTATGAATATCCATCCAGTAGTTTCAGAGGAGTAGTCGCTACAAATAAAAGTTAACGGACGGACGGACAGACAGACGGACGGACGACGGACGCCGCACCACGACATAAGCTCTGCTGATCTCTGATCAGTAGAGCTAAAAACTGTTCATGTTTGCACTTGTCGAAATTTCGGAGTATCTTAAAGGTCTGTATTGCATCAGCCCTTAATCTTCTGTAGCTAAGAGAGGGTAATTTCAGATTAGTCAATCTTTCGGTGTATGGAAGATCTTTCAGACATGGCACTAGTTTGGTTGCTCTCCTTTGCAGTCTTTCAATAGATTCAATATCCTTTTTCAAGTACAGTATATAACCTCAAAAATACATGTTTGTCCACAAAACTGAAGGAGTTCTTAATAAGTGACAAAATGCTGTTTGCTTTATTTATCTTTGTTGATATATGCTTACTGAACTTAAGGTCTCTCTCGAACACTACTCCCAAGTCACATTCTTCAGTAACACAGGACAGTTCCCTCCCTTGCATTGAGTATGAATTCTCCGGGTTATTAATTCCATAATGAATGACCTTACACTTGTCGATATTGAAAGACAGGTTCCATTCCTCCGCCCACTGGGATAAATTATCGATATCTTCTTGCAGTATAGCTGAATTATTCGTTGTGGCATATAACTTAGTGTCGTCTGCAAAAATCTTCACTGCGCTGTTGACAATCTCTGGTATATCATTCACATACAACAGAAACATGATCGGCCCAAGAACACTTCCCTGAGGCACTCCGCTCGATACTGGTTTCATAGTTGAAGTACTGCCATTTACAGATACACATTGTTTTCTGTCAGTTAAAAAGTCCTTCAACCAGGCTAATACTACTCCGTCAATGCCGTACGACCATAGTTTTTTCACAAGGCGGCGATGTGCCACCTTATCGAAAGCTTTAGCCAGATCTAAATATATAGTATCCCAACTATCTCCATCATCAATGAAATTACACCAGTCATTCATCACAAGTAAAAGTTGTAGCTGACAAGATTTTCCACTGCGAAAGCCATATTGTTCGTCTGACAGTAAATTGTTCTGCTCGATATGTAATAGTAAGTGTTTTCGTACAATTTTCTCTATCATTTTGCATACAATAGAAGTTAAACTGACCGGCCTGTAGTTCCTTGGTTCCGTTCTAGTACCCTTTTTAAAAATGGGAGTAATCCTAGCTTTTTTCCAAGCTTTTGGTATAGATCCACTTTGAATAGACTTCCTAAATATAATTGTCAATGGTTTTGCAAATATAGCTGCCATGTTTTTTAGAAGATACGGGTGAATATTGTCCATACCCATTGATTTACTAGTGTCTAATATGGATAGAGCTTTAACAACTCCTCTTCACTAATGTCAATATCAGTCAGGTTATGATTTACTCGTTTCCTTTCAACGTTTGGAATATCATTCAAGTTTTCATTTGTGAATACCGTCGTAAAAAGGTCATTTAACATGTCTGCTTTGTCCTGATTTGCTGACACATATTGGTTATCTTCATTTTTTAAACTTGATACACCAGTTTTTTTCGACGTTTTGCTTTTAAAATATCGCCAAAATTGCTTGGGTTCACTCTTCACTTTTTGAGATTTAGTTTTCTCATAATTTCTTTTCGCCGAGTTAACAACTTCATTAACCTGATTTCGTATCACTTTGTAGCTTTGAAAGTCAGCATCCCTTCGTGTTGCAAAGTACTTATTCCATGCTTGACGTTTTCTCTTTATTTGTCTTGTAACATCATGACTCATCCACTGAGGTTTGGGCTTTGATCCTGTATTTGGTTTATATTTCGGAACATGATTTTCTACACAGTTATCATACTCATTCTTAAATAAACTCCACATTTCTTCAAGTTCAAGATTTCCTAAACTATCCCAGTCTACATTATTCCATTCTCGACTAAATCCTACAATGTCACTTTTATGATACAATAACTTGGTGCACCTGTATTCACTTCTTCAAAATCACAAATTAAGTCAAAAAGTAAAGTAACATGATCACTACAGCCAAGCGAGGGCAGCACTTTAATATTGTCAATATCCTCTTCATTTTCAGTAATGAGCAAATCTAGAGTATTTTTCACTTGATTTTCACGACATCTTGTAAATTCTGCCACATGTTGAAACAAGAAGTTGTCACGTAGACATTCAATAAATGCGTATTCATGATGGTTTACACTATGAGTTGTAGTACATGATTCCCAGTCAATGCCACTCATATTAAAGTCTCCTGTTATTAGAAGTGAATTTCCTGTATCGGTAGCAGTCTTAATGATATGATTAATTACACCACAAGAGTCAATATCTGATGGGCTTCTATAGATACAGCCTACAATTACTGTCTTGTTGCCAAATCTCCAATCCACCCAAACAGCATCATCATACAAGTTACTCAAAAAGTCATTCTTTTCAATATCAAAAGTGTTTTTGGCATAAATAAGTACTCCTCTACCATTGTCACTGCTAGCAAATGCTTCATATCCGTGTAAGTCATATAAAACAGAAGAACAAGATATATTGTCAACATTACGTTTGGGTAAGATTTCAGTGATGAAAATAAAATCCGGGTTCTCAAGCTGCACTTGTAATTTCAATTCATCCAGTTTATTCCGTAACTGATGGTATTAATTTTGTGTATATACATTAAGAATGTGAAATTCTTTTAAATTTGTTTTCTTTTGTTTATTTAATAATTAAAAAAGAAATGTAAATGCAAAACATTTTCAATTTCAGGGGGAAAATATCAAAAGATAGAAAAAAAAAAGTGTCCGATAAACCCCATGTGTAAAAAGTAACTTTAACTTCGCATTGGGTTGTATCGGACAGAAATCTCACCTGAGACTATGAAATTAATGAAGAGTGTTGAATAGAGATGTGCGGGTATTTTTGCCTGGAAAATAATAACCGTATCGTTTCTAGATCTAATAAATTAGAGACGAAGATTTAGATCTAAATAATATTTACAATATTAACATTTCCCTCGTTACTTTACCAGAAACGCTAAGTAACAGATCGTCACAGCGTGCGATCCGTATAAACATAACCGCACATGTCGCGGTGCATAACAACGATCGCTACTTGTAAAAACTTGACCACTACGCCCAGCCGATGGTTTATTACTTCAAATATGTGTTTACTCGATTAAAATAAATTTGCGGAATGTATTCGTATTATATAGCACATTGGATTGGAATCGTAACACTAGTACAAACCGAGTTTATCCTTGTATTGTTTTTCTAACGGTGCGTATATAAGAAAATTCCCGAAGGTATCCGATATAACCCAGTATTACTCTAGTATTTTATACAAGTATCAATAAAAATACCCGGCTATTCTGCTCTGGGTGCCGCTTACTTATAAAGGTAATGGCACCCCTGCTCTACCCTGCCCTGTATATACTGGTGGGGCGTATGATCAGATCATTGATACCATGATCATGATGCCCATGGCCCACTGTATGGGCCATGGCATGTGCTCCCACTTTATTTTAGTTTTAGATGAAGAAGAGGTGAGGTGAAACTCTTATAAATTAAGAAGCGCCCACGTTTGACGGGAATCACCATATTGTTTACCTTAGTATGAATACATTATTATATCAGGAATCTCTATGAATACTCC
>JAWPHD010022832.1:0-23907 GCA_037043455.1 Cyrtodaria siliqua | reverse complement strand
ACCTATATACATTAACATTATAAAACTACCACTTATATAGGACTCGATAACATTGAAACAAAACATATTGCAATAAAAAAGTATAAAAGTCGAACAGGAAATGATGCAGCTTGCACCGAAAACCCAAAACCACGCAAAACGACAAACATGAATGGCAATGTTAATAAGGAATAAAGGCTTATGACGTCACAAACACAATAAGGGTTGGGAATAGGGTTACCGCCTTGGAACGGTCAGTGGCAAAAATGTCGCTGGGGGTTTAAACCAGGTTCTAGGTTGCATCAAACCTCACACTTACCATAAATAGGCAATATAAGGAAAACACAAAGATGCTCTTGTATATATAAATACAAAAAAAAATCAACAATAGCATAGAAAACCCACAAAGAAGATACTCAATGACTTGGCAGAAGCCAGAGCAACAAGAGAATAAACCATTGAGGGCACGAAAAGACAAGATTGCAGACAAACATCAAACGTCATCGTCCTATCGGGCTATAGGTAGACGTCATCATAAGGCTCACAGCCTGTCCGGTCATCGCACAGTTAAAGAGGAAAGCATAGTGGCGAACTGTAAATGGGTCCACCACCAAGCATGCAGTGCGTTGCAAAATGATTGGGTCATAATCTCTTTTAATAAACCATTTAACAAGTTTGATTTCGTAATGTATATTTTGCTCAGTTAAATACATGTTGTTAAAGTTTTGTCGAAAAAAGGTTAAAAGCTTTATTTTCAAACGTTACAAAGCCTTTTTATGCTGATTTGTTTATTTAAGGCGTGTCTGCAATATAAGTGTGTTGTGTTGGATATTTTGTCACTTTTCTTGCTGACATCTTGCGTGTTCATCCCCTGCATAAACTGGATATCGCTGTTATATATGGCAATGTGTAGCATACATACATAATAATACAACTGTAGAATATACATCCTTCAACAGCTGTGACATAAATTCAAGCACAACATTCGCTGGAAATAATATAAATTGATGATCACAGTACACTCATAAGAAAAGCATGGTCCCGTATTCCTTTAACGTTTCAGTCGAAATCGTCCTTTAACGTTTCAGTCGAAATCGTCCTTTAACGTTTAAGTCGAAATCTTCCTCGCTTAAGTCGAAATCGTACTTTAACGTTTAAGTCGAAATATTTCTTTAACGTTTAAGTCGAAATCATCCTTTAACTTTTAAGTCGAAATCTTCAATTCAAGCTCAGCTATAACATATTGAAAATTTTACTTAAAGATGAATGGCCATCCTTTTTGTAGTATTATCAATTAACACATTTTAACTCTTAAACATCATATGAACATTTCTTGATAGTCCCGGAGAGAAACATAAATTTAAAACAGCTACTAAGTTGTATGTAAAAATAAGTATTATTTGCATGACGTAGAAACTACTTTTACCACTGCGTGACTGCACGGGGAAATGAGGTAAATCTGAATTGTATAGCTGCACAACTATTGTCAGATAATTGATACTTACATTTACCTGTGGATTAATTTACCTGTTCAAAGTTTTCTACGTCATCTAATAAAATCTTATTCTCGCTTTTCACAGGTATCGCAATGTGTGAATTGCAAATATCTATCATTTATTGTTTATTGATATCGATTTAAATAAACATAAACATATTCATGAAACAAAACATGGCCGGAGAACTTTAAAGGTCATGGAATAACCTGAAACTTTACATAAATAGGGATAATCCCAAATTGCAACTGTCCTGAAACTTTCAGGAAGAAAAACAATCGCTGAAAAAGGTAAAGTTAAAATAAATACTTGAGCTTTGAGCTTGAACATAACATTTTGGCTGAGCAAGATTCGGGAATGGATATATGATATCTGAAGAAGAAAAAATACATCGAATCCTTTAAATTTAGACAATACGTTTCATTAACTGGATACGAGGGTCATTCAATAAGTTCTGTCACTAACGCGTTTTAACAATTATGTGCTCGTTGTGAGTTTTTTTCAGGTATGTAATTGTTACTTTTTTAAATGTCTGTTTCTCTTTAAGTATTTGTCGAAGACCTTTGAAATTTCTCATACATTACCAGTTATATCTGTGCATTACAAGATTTAGAATTTAAGCATGGTAGATGAAAAGGTATTGTCATAGAAATTAACATTTAATGCTAATGTGTAAAATTATTTTAATGATAAATGGACATTAAATGGAAGGGCAGTCTTATGAAATAGCGTTTTTGGATGATCAATATTTTCACTAAGTATTGTACAAAATTGTACAATAATGTGTTGAATATGAAATTTAAACTCTGAAGGACTAGGATTTGTATAAAAATATGAAAACATAGTAATACTATGAGAAAAATTACGACATTTAAAAGATATTATAACATTTCCGTAAACAAAATGAAGAAAATCAGTGTTATTTCTGCTAAAATTAAGGGATATGCATTCACTCATATCTGGTTTGCAGCAAGACCTTTCCGAATTTTTGACAATCATTTTCATGGATTATGAGCGAATAACAACAGATGGCGCACAAGAAAATTTAAAGGATAGAGTTATTCAAATAATATTTACAACGTTTTGCAACAAGGACATTTTTCAGAGATCCAGTACCCAAAAGGTGTGGTAGGGGGAGAAAAATTCAAGGGTAGAAATAACCGGAAATATTTCATTTTTGTTGTGGAATTTAAGAGAGCGAACCCGATAGTACTATACAAACACTACTTTATCTCAGTGTAATATCCAGTTCAAGGGATATATGCCTAGTGACAGAACTTGTTGAAGCACCCTCGTACATTAGTACATGTTCCATTCTTGTGCTGTCACATATGAAAACGGATAAGAATACGACCCCATGTTAACAATATGACACCACATTAATGCACGTGTTTGGAGTTTTAAATACAGTTTAAACTATGACCTTGATCCCATAAAAATAACAAATCAACAGACTATGTTTGTTCGAAAGGGATTTATATATAATGTTTTATGTTCTTTCTAAATGCATATGCAAACAGAACAATGTTTAGACTGACGCCTTTATATGAAGGGTCATTAATGTGCATGACACGTAATTAGGAGAAACACATTTGCTAAATATTACATTTTGAAGTAAGTCGACAACATATATAAGCGTTGTAATAAACTAAAATAACATAATGCAAATATATATAACAGCTATTAAAATGTGTTTATTCGTGTCATTAGGAACCTTTTTTCATGATCACTTCCGTACACTATTGGTAGGGAAAATAACGTCAGGAAGCTTTATCTAAAAGAGTATTGCCCCATTTTTTTCTGTTTTCATGATTAGGGTTTGATCCGTTTACAGTTCGTCACTAAGTTTTTAGATTTATAAATACAAATTCGTCCATGTGCTACTGATATCGCGTCCGAAAGGTGCCTAGTTTATTACGGATTATAGGTTGACAGGGACTCTTTGTTTACTGTGTGCAGTTAAATTGGGATGATAATTTGACAAGAATGATATTTTGTGCACGCATCCTACAACCCGGTTTGCTACTTTTATCTCATGTTTGTGTTTGTTGCTTCCAAGGGATCCACTTTTCAGTATTAACGGCCTTTTATATCACCGACCGTTGTAGCAGCATGAAATTCGTCAGCTCCATTATTATCGTCAGTGCGCATGCGTTGTGGTTTGTTTGAGAAATGTCAGTCGAGCCACGGATGCAAACGAATATTTAATCAAATTAATTATATTTGTACACATAATATCTTTGAATGTTTAAATGATAATGCTTACGCTCCCTAGTCAGCAGGCGTATTTATCACTTCGTTTCAAATACTTTAGAATATTGCATATTAGTTTGATAACATCTGCAGGTGGTTTATTTTAGCAGTACATGCTCTAATTGCTTCCTATACAAATACATAAATTATAATAACAAACAGATGTAAGTGTATTTTCTTGTAGATTTCTGAAGTACAGGTAATCCTGGTCTACTTTTGAACGTTCATGTTTTCGGTAAAATATGAAATTTACTGGTATTCAAATCAAATTGTTTTTTATGTATGTAACCGCATCTTTACTAATTTTATATTAGCTTACTTGAGTGTATGTAGTTAAAAGCAAGTGTCCTATGTGGTATAACAACGTAGAGACTTCACTGTAAATATTTTGATGATTTAGTAGGTGAAAGAATAATGGAACCATATTAGCCCACTGAAAAACTATATCGTATTTTTAGTCAGATCAGGACAGTGTCTGCTTGTACAACTTTATATGGCTGGAAGACTACGCCTTAGGTCTACACGTCATATCATTCAGTCACATTATTTTGACAAAGAAACCTGTCCAAGTACTATATTTTATATGCTGTACATCGAACAATGGACCTACTAATATCATTTTTATGAATAAATACTGAACATACCTCTCGGATAAAATACAAATAAACAAGAAAGGAAAACAGCGACCTCGGCTTTATTAGGTCTGTTCATGAGACTCACAGCCGGGGACCGAAAGGTACGACCTCCTTCATGCGTTTTTTATAAGTGTTGTAACACGACTTTGTAAATCACAAAAATATACAGATACACTTTTACATGAACCGAGGGTTGTTGATTGCTCACCTTGGCTTATATATAGTATCGTTAAATGTATTTTTAGAAGATAAGCCCAATTGGGTATACAAGTGATATAAATCTTTAATAATGAAGTGTTTACTTACTTATTGATGTATTTACCTTGCAGATAACTTAACCATACAGAGAGATAAACGTTAGAAGAGAAAGCTTATCGCTGTGATTGAGACCCACTTCGAATCATGTGTAAACAGAGCTATTTGCTCAGCATAATGATCCGTATACATATTTTAGAATTTAATTGTGTCATTCAGTCAATATCGTTATAGTTTATCTTCATCATAAGGTTGATATTCAAAGCGCGCCTAATTAAAAAAGGTTTTCGTTTCAAATCAAAAGAAGAATGGAGTAAATTATAAACTTTATTTAGTTTACATTGATTTCAAAACAAGCTACACACCATGGCGGGACGTATACAGTACTGGTTCTACCCAGGAATAAGTGGATGATCTGCCTCCACAACAAAAAATCGACCGTCATATATGGCCTAACAAGTGCTAAAATGACGTAAAGCACCACTCTAACTAACAAACAAACAAATAACTATCGATGGCGCAGATGACAACGTTGGGATATTTTGATGTGGAATGAAAACGGATAACCGGGGTGAAAACCACGCGTCAGAACTCCGTACTCTTAAGGCCCGGTCACAACCCACCGTGCGTGTTTTTAGTCCGTACGTTTTTTGGGGAGGCCACGGCCGCCACGTTTTTCTGAAAACGTGGGTAGGGAGTGGCAAGAGCAGGGAGAGAGTACGTCAACGCACGTCACTCGCACGGTTGCGCAAGGTGTAAGTACGTGGCCCGCACGCCACGCCTGGCCGTGAGCGGTTGCGTGCATCGTACGTTGCACACATGGTAAGTGAGTTGTACGTGCTTACAACTTGCTTACAACGTACGATCTCCGTGCGATTGCCACGTTATCGTACGGAGGCCGTACTTACACGTGCTGCTCACGTACTGTGTCCTTACTCACTCGCATGTTGTAAGTGCGTGGAAGTGCGACGAACGTGAGTTTTTCCGCCCAATGTCGGGGGGGGGGATATATAGAACGACATTCCGAGGTTCTCCAGAAGTCCCAGCTGCTGCTGCCTCAAGATGCTGCCCATTCCACCGCAGAGACTCCGGGTTCTGATGCTGCAAGAGCAGCTTCAAGTGGCAGCGCACGAGCACGACGTGGTATTACTTGCCTTGATACGGGAGAGGGGGAGGCAACAGGGACGCCGACGCAGGAGATGGTGGGTTCGTCCATGGATCGAGAGGAGGAGGCTTTTCGGGCAGTACGAAACGTTGTTCCAAGAGCTAGAGCGTGAATCGAGGGGGGACTATGTCGGATACATCCGAATGGACCCCAAGATCTTCGCCGAGCTCCTGCGCCGAGTGACCCCTCGAATCACCAAGGGCCCAAGGTATGTGTCTTCATTTCTGCCATAACAAATGCTTGGTTTTGCTTTTTGTATTTGCTTAAAAATGTTGTCTTATCATTTCACGAATACATTCTATTAATCCATTAATATTAATGTCTCTATCTTGGTATTTCTGAGATATGGCACATTATTGCATTGGACGTCAATAGTAGTATACCGTGCCAATTTGAGCCCCCTTAAGAAAAAGGAATGGTTAAGGTATTGGTTATGGTAAAATCATAACAACAGCCATGACCTTGCTATATATTAATGCTATACATTCTATGTTTCAGGAGTCGCCGCCCTCTGGAGCCTGGCCTGAAGCTGGCCATCACCCTTCGCTTCTTGGCGACGGGGAACAGCTACAGGTCCCTTGCCTACGACTTCCGGGTGGCACACAACAGCATATCCAAGTTCGTGCCGGAGGTCTGCACCGCCATCTACGAGGAATATAAGGAGGAGATGTTTACCATGCCCTCCACACAGGACGAGTGGAAAGCCGTCGCCCGCCAGTTTGGAACGCGATGGAACTTTCACCACTGTTGTGGGGCGATCGACGGGAAACACATCGCCATCAAGAAGCCCAAGAAAAGTGGATCGCTCTATTACAATTATAAGGGCTTCTTTTCTGTGGTGCTCCTGGCCATCGTGGATGCTAACTATTCCTTCTTGTGGTGCAAGGTGGGGGCCAACGGCTCCTTCTCAGACGCAGGCGTGTTCAACCAGTCTACCCTCCGGGGGGCACTGGAGGACAACACCATTGGATTCCCAGCACCGGCTCCACTTCCAGGCGACGACCGGGACTTTCCCTTCTTCATCGTGGGCGACGATGCCTTTCCCCTGCGAAAGTGGCTCATGAAGCCATACAGTCGCCGTGCCATGACCCACAAAGAGAGGGTGATGAACTATCGGACCTCTCGGGCCCGTCGTGTTGTGGAGAACGGTTTTGGGATATTGGCTCACCGGTGGCGGTGCCTACTCAGCACCCTGCAGTTGGAGCCTGGCAATGTGATTCGCGTTGTGTTGGGCTGCCTCACCCTTCACAATTGGCTGCGAAAGCGCCGGCCCGGACTACAGGACCTTAATGTGGACCGTGAGGATGAGGATGGGAACGTGGTCCTTGGGGCCTGGAGGGAGGATGTGCAGATGACCGAACCCAACCAGATGGTCGGCCAACGGGACTCAAGGGAAGGGAAAACCCTGAGCAACTATTTGGCGGACTATTACAGTTCCCCACTTGGCCGCCTACCATGGCAAGATCGGGTTGTTTGAACACATGAACTCATGATACTCATGATTTAATTTTATGAACTCTGCAGACATTCTATGAACTCTACAGACACTCATGATTTTAATGAACTCAGGGGTCATTTCATGAACTCATGATTTAATTTTATGTATTCATGTGTGAATAAACATGTAGAAGTTTATTGTGTCAAACATATAATAAAATGTTTTTTTTGTTCTTATTTAAAATCAACCTTAACTTTAATATTATATACCAGAATGGTTCCGGTCTCACTTCTTACTTTCAAAGGCCCCCCCCCCCCCCAAAAAAAAAAAACCAGTCATTTTTAACAAATGGTTATAATAAATTTACCGTTTGCAAAAATTACGGATTTGTTTTTTGGGGCTGGTTGGGGGGAGGTTGTTGTTATCATTTTGCCCCATGCACCATATAATCTTGAGCTTTGACATTTGTTCAAAGTATAAATCAAGGAAGACAAGCACTTTTAAGGCAAACCAGTTCTTTATTTTACTCAATAATACAACTAATAAGTAATAATAGCATAAGAACAAAAACATTCCAACATGAGCAACGAAAAAAAGTTGACACTGTAGTCCACAAAACCCCTAGTCCCCTAGTCCACCCTGGATAGTAGTCCAAAGAAAATCCCTAGTCCACACTGGCAGGAGTCAGTTTAAGTCCACAAAACACACTAGTTGGTGGGGGAGCTGTCTCAGTTGTCCCCTGAGTCCTCCTGTGTACCCGAAGGACTGGCTGCCTGCGATGCTGCTACTTGGCTGGTGTTACCCGAGGGGATACCTTGGGTCAACTGGTTCATAAACAAATCTGTAAGACCACTGCCATTGATTGATGAATACAGGAGGGGAGGGACAGACTGCGACCGAGTTGCACCAAGCTGGAGCACAAAAGGAAAGAAGGAACATTATAAGTAATTATAATTGTATGCTAAGTTAATACAAATTATTGCCAGATCTAAGCTAAGCAATTGACAAGTGTATTTACCTCGGGAGTCTGTGACTGAAAGGAGGAGCTGGGCTGCTGCAACACCTGTTGCGACGGCTGCTGTGGACACTGTTGCTGCCATGTCTGCATCTGACCCCACTGCTGTTGCTGCTGCGGGAAGTGCGGCCAATGCTGCTGGACTGGTGGCATTGGCCTTGGCTGTGCAGTTGGAGAAGGAGATGTGTCAGGGTTGGGTCGGGGCCTGCTGTAGTCCTGCATCAGGCGCATAGCAGCCAACTGGAAGTCGTCCCACCTATTGTGGGGGATCCCTGACATCCTGGCCGCGATCCACTGGCTAAATGCTGTGAGTTCGTCTGGTTGTGGGGGTGCAGGGGCAGGGGCAGCAACAATTGTCTCCAACTGCAAACATACAGGTACGTAAAGGTAAGTATATAATATAAACACCAATGTGTTACTTCTGTTAAAAACATTATACACATCAAATCTATAAACAGTACATGTCATTCACTGTGAAGTAAAGTAGAACACTGTGCAATATAAATATAGCAAAGTACAATTGCAAACATACAATATGCAATGTGCATTTCACACCAATAGTATTAACATTAAATACCTGTTTACTCAGGACCTCCTCGGGCCTGGGCCTGTCCAAAAACTTCATAAGAAGGTCGTCGATCTTCGACTTCTTGCTGGCCGGAGGCTTGGTATTGCGGGTGGCCGCGGAGGTGGAGGGAGATGGAGATGCTGGCCTGGTTGGGATCGAGTGTAGTGACTCCTCATCCTCGCTTTGCTCTCCCGTCTCCTCCAGCTGAAAGTGAAAATAAGTTTTACACATTAATGATTTTCCTTTCTTCAATGTACATGTTCTGAAATTTAAAAATTAATGATTACATGTTTGTACTATAATATATTACATGTAAAATGTACAATTGTGTATTGTAATGTTGTCATGTTTAAAAACTAGAAATGTCTATCCATGTAATAACTGTGTAGAAAATCTTTACCGGTGTGGTCTCTACAGTATAGGTGCGTGGGACAATGTAGGCCTTCAGGAAGGCGAAATTCTGGAGTTGCCATTTCTTCCTTGCTGTGACAGGTTGGGTGGCCTGGCCTGACTTGGTCTTGTAGAGTTTTCCCACTGAAGTCCGCATGTTTTTGAACCAGCCCTGGATCTGTTTTCCTGTGGAACAGAAAAAGAAAGTACCAAATTATTGACAATACCAATAGCGCACATAATTCATGGGTCATTATATGGTACAATCCTACTTCGACAACTGTGCTTATGAAAGAGCTTATACATGAAAGCACGCATGTTTCTCCTGAAATAAAATGTACACAGCAACACGTGGAAATGAGGGTACTTACTGGTTGTGTTGAGTTCCTTGGCCAGCTGGTCCAGGAGTTTATCCTTCTGTTGCTTGTTCTGGTAGTTTGGGTGCGACTTATCGTAGAAGGCCTGATTCACCGAGAAGAACTCAACCAGGCGCTCCTCCTTTTTCGCCGGGAACGAGCAGTTGGCCTTCTCCGATCCACCAGCAGCACCCTCCTCATGATCAGACTCTCTGCCGTCACCATCTGACTCTTCTTCGTTCCTCCTCGCCTCTTCCACTTCCTCTCTGGCCATCTCATCTTCCGCGGCCCGTTTCTGTTGGGCCTCTCTGGCCGTATGCGCTGCCTCTTAAGCTGCAGATGCAGCTGACCCCTTCTTCTGTGTCCTCTTATTAGTCATCTTGGAGACGAAATGTTGGCACTCGTCCGTCGGCTCGGCTTTTATATATACTGCAGAAATCAGTGCGCACAACGTGCGTTGTAAGTGCGGAGCACGTGCTTACTCGGTACGGTCCACGTCAGTTCTGCATGCTCATTGGTCAGTAGAACTGGGGAAGTGCCGGGTAAGCACAGACCACGCACTTATCACGTGCGCAGCACGCACGTGCTAAGTGCGCCGTCCGTAGAGCAAGTGACCGTGGACAAAATTTAAAAGACTCACGGAGTCAGTGCGTTGTGCGCTCATTGGCTGTAGAAGACACGCGCGTCACCCGTACTTGGGTGAATCCGTAGCCCGACCGCATCCCGAACGCAGCGAAAGTTCCTCATGCACTAAAAGTGCTACGGCGTGTCTGCGTGCTCCCAAATCCGTACTGAGGCGGTACTCACCACGTACGGATCCCCAAATTTTGCCCACGTTTTTGCAAGTAGACAGCACGCACTTGCAAGTACGGCGGGTTGGGACCACGGCTTAACTTAAAACACCGAGAGGTTTAATTATGTCATAGCTTTCTTTACGAACGCCCCTAATGATAATTATAATATGTGGACTTGCGCTGATGTTTGTAGTGCTCTTTTAGATAACATCTTTCTTAGATACGGTAAAACCGTTTACCACTAGGTTGTTGGTATCACTGTGGGTACTAACTAGGTTGTTGGTATCACTGTGGGTACTAACGAGGCGCTACTTGTCGCAGATTTGTTTTTATACTGTTACGAAAGACATTTTATATTGAGTTTGTCATCTGCTAACCAGAGAGACATTATTAATCCGATTAATAATACGTCTCGATATCTGCATGACATACTCAATATTGATAATACGTTCTTTGTTCATATTGTCATTAATATTTTTCCACCGGAGCTCACGTTGAATAAAGCCAACAGTTCTGATAACATAGCAGCATTCCTTGCTCTTCATCTATCGATTTCAAATGATAAAATCCATACTAGAATCTATGATGAGAGATGACTTTAACTGTGACATCGTTAACTATCCACATTTAGATGGGGACGTACCTCATTCTACATCATACGGGGTTTATATCTCCCAGCTAATCCGTTTTACTAGGGCATGTAACGATGTTAAGGATTTCAATTATCGAAATCAAGTAAACTTCTTCAGCAAGGTTTTCGTTATCATAAACTACGTAGACCTTCTCAAAGTTTTACCGCCGCAACGTAAACCTGCTGGAGAAGTAAAACACCACTCTAAAAACGTGTCTATATGAATATCACAACCTTTATTCTATGTAGATGTGGTCTATAAACTTCGGAAATTAATCTGGAAATTATTCAGAAAAGGATATAACCCTTTAGTATCACAACGCACTTCATGCTTGGTGATTGACTCCCCTACAGTCAGTTACTACGCTTTAGTTTTCTCTTGTGCGATGACCCGGAAACCTCGTGGATTCCATGATTGCATCTTCTGCAACCCTGATATGGTAGATTGATTCATGAACTTTCGTCCCTCGTTGTTTCTGGTCGTACCTTAGATTGGTTTAATTTTTCGCTGCAACTGCTGTGGTTGTTCAGTTAAATGCTGGATACATCCTGAGGTGTTTCTAATTATGTGTTATTAATATAGTTTTACAATAACATATACGTGTATAGTTTCCTAATTTCTCTGGATGATGACTTTATTGTTAGAGATTTCCTTCTGATGGAATATACGTTTATTTACACAGTCTTGTGAATTTGAGCACTGAATACAGGACAATAGCGAGGTTGTGTACACTTAAAATATATTTAAGCTAACCAGTGGGCCATATTGCCTACTGACCGTTCCAAGTCGTTTACACTGTTTTGGGCTCTGTGATTTCTATAGGACCATTTAACTCATTAGTTTCTTGCCCAAGGTCACAAGCTGGTTGAATGGTGTTTATGTCACAAGCACGCTTTCTTGAACCTGCAGTCGTATAGTGAAACTATAAGGATGCAGACATGGAATATCGAGACAGAGAAGAGTTAAGTAGATTACAAAAAAATAATAATGAGATAATAGTTTAACATTAACAGACAGTTTGTGTGAGTGTTCATTGCAACAGCCTTTAAGATAAATTAAAATTAGATCAGTCTGAAGGATTACATAAATAAGTAATAGAATAATTGCATAAAATTACACACACCCAAATGTTCAAATAAGTTGTCAAAAGCAGTAAATACATGAACACCACATCTAAGTACGTTTAGTTCCCTTTACTGGAGTTATTAACGCCCACACATATAACTTTAAACGATGAATCATTGATATTTTAATGCCTTACGAAACATCATGTCGTCTGCACAAATACTCATTCATACAGATCCATTCATGGTTAATGCGTTTTTCGTCTGGCCCAAACAAGTAACAGTCATTGACAGTCCTAGTATTGATGTCAGTGCTTGCTTGAACCACTTGGTTTGTAAGATTGTAAAAGCAGTTTCATAAGCCCTAAGGCCAGAGTTTTTTTATTTTTAGTTTTACGGGAGAGCCTACCCTAAATTTTGCAAAACTGAAATAAAAATAAAAGTCGAAATTGTGAATTTTATTTTATTTTTTCCTCCTGTTCGATCTGCTACATCTTTTTTTTTTTTTTAAAAAAAGTTTTGCCTGTCCTAAAACTTATTTTCACAATAACGTAAAATCGCAAATTTGTGATAATTTCTGTAAAATACATACTCAAAAATACATTAATTTGACAGTCAACAAACCAATTCTCAAGAGTGGAAGGTATTTTTAAGAACGGTTTGTGAATTTGAGATAACATGTAGGAAGTTTTAACATAAAGTGAATGTTGGTTACATTTATATGCAAAACAACTTGAAAAAAAAATCAACATAAGAAATGAAGCAATACATTCAATATTAATGTTACAAGAAAAACTTGTTTTACGAAAAAAATAATTCTGAAATTTTCTATTTTTTTTTATCGACTCCTCAATTTACCCATTTTTATTTTTATTTCCTCCTCCTACTGCATTTTTTCCCAAAATCTCCCGTAAAACTAACAATAAAAAAACTCTGGCCTAAATATGAATTAAACTTTAGGTGTGCTTTATCCATTCATTGATCAATTCAATGTTGGGATGCCCTACACTAGTCTCTCTCTTGCATACGTGTTAGAATATGACCAGATCCAAACAGTCGGATATCTTAGACTTTATGGTTGTATTCAGTTATTCAAATTATTAAAGTTAACTAATGTCTATGCATGAATCTGTTGTGAAACAAAATATTGTTTGCAAAATTACCGAGTTGTTCATGTTCAAATCTTCGTAGTAAAATGTGAAAAAGCGCATCTTATCTTTGTACAGGCATAAAAGCAAAGGCTTCGAAATGTGCTTTAAAAAACAACAACGCTTACGCCATTGCTTAATTCCGGTGGATTCATAAACATTATTAATCATCATGGATACGTTTTATTACCATTAAGTGTGATTTATTATTGATTTATTCTTTGGTTTTAAATGCAATTGTTAAAGCAATTGGTTCAAAATAATAAACTGAAAATAAACTATGCAGAGTTATGTTTTCACATAGAAACTCTAATGCAAGCTAAGTAGAAGGCTCCCGTTCTACAGAGAATATATGGTTTCGAAATGTCAAGGAGCACTATTAAAATATCATTTTCACTAGTCTCTAATGTCATTTTGTTATACTATATCAAGAGCCGGACAATCACAAAGGGCTAGTAAAGACATTTCTTTCAAATGCCAGACATATATCAGAAATAAATAATACACAATTTTGTATAATTAATGCATGCATTAACGTAATGTAATTTAGTGTAAGTCACTGTCACATTTATTTAAAAATATAAAACAGAACACCTAGATATCTTCAAAGTAAGTTGTCAAACGCAAAGTGTTGCTTAATACATTAACATCAATATAAAGGTGTATGATGTTCCCCTTATTGTATATATTAGCGTCTACTACACATATTACTTTAAATGACAAATCGATGAACTTTTAATCCCTTATAAAATTTAATATATCTGGCTAAGTATAATTATAGTGAGTAGTTATGACTGATTGTTCCCATGGCATGAGTCTAACATCGTGCACATTTCCAAGCATACATCATAGAAAGACGCCAGACCAGAAAAGTGCTGATTCAATGCATCTAAAATGTATATGCTCGACATCATAACCAGAATATGGATGACAATAGGGATACAGCCATGATACAGCAGTCAATAGCAATAAGGTCACTGCAGGTTTAAACCAGGCGATAGAATGCACCGAATATCACTCTTACCCTATTGTCATCCCCATACAATGGAATAGTGTGAATATGGTAGCATTAAGAGGCAATACAAGTATCACACAAAGCTAATCATGAATACGAACATAAAAAACAACCTAGTAAGCCATAAAGCAAGTACTCAATGACTTGGCAAAAGCCAGAAAAGAAACAAGATAATAAACCAGTAAGCGCACGACAAGACAATCATCAAACGTTACCACCAGTTTCGGGATTAAGGTAGATGTCAATGACATCATAAGGTCCACAACCCGGCCATGGCACAATCAATGGCGAATTCATATATAGTAAGAAGCTGTAGATGGGTCAAACACTAACCATGCAGTGCATAACAAAAAAAATGGGATCATAACCTCTTTTGATAAACTTCCTAACAAGTTTATATAAACTTGCTAACATGTTTAATAAAGAGTGTATGAACGATATTACGAAGTTTGTAAATTACGACACCATAGAAGTCGGGTTGTGAAAGTTGTGTTCTATTTTAAAAGTAGATCAGGGTATCGAAAATAACATTTTGCAAAAGTTTACAATAACGGTAGCCCTGATGGAATAGCTTTTTATTTATACAAAGGTTTCAAATATTTACTGGAATACAGTCTCTTGAAAATAAATAAATTGACAACAAAAAAAACATAAGAAGTTGCTCTGGAAATATACTGCCGTCTGATTGGGCATATACTTACCAGAAGGTTGGGTGCCTAATTTCATTCACATTTCGATTACGTGTAATTATATTATAACAATATTTGTGCATTTGTATGAAATAACATTTACTACTATTACGAGTACATAGGTTTCAAGCTGGCAAGTTGTCCAACTGAAATATCACTTTCACTAGTATAGTGTAATGTCATCTTATCCTATTTATTAAAACAATAAGATTGAAGAGTTTTAAAAGTTTTAACCCTTTCGCTGCCATAGACGAATACATAGATTTTTGCGACCAATGTAAACCCAGATCAACCTGTCCATAATGTGCATACTGATCAGGGTTTACACTGTACCCACTCAGTAAGAATGTTTTCCATAACACTTTATATACAAAATATCACTGGAAGGTTTGAATTTAAATTTTAGCAGACGACATTTACAATTTGGCGGCGAAAGGGTTAAAGCTGTATAGTAATTTATTCGGCGAGAAATGTACTAAACGAAAAAGTAGGTCAATGTTATTCACATGGGCCTACTGATGGTACGTGCGTGTTTCTGTCATATAGATGTAAGTTTGTATGAAGTTGTGTGTATTTTGGTGTCTGAGTAATGGATTTCTATAAAAACTTGAATGTAAACAATTAATGTAAATTAACGAAGTGTGACAAGTAGGTGAAGGTTATTCATATGGACCTTTTTCTAAGGAGTATTGGTGTCATGAAGATGTAAGTGTGTATGTAGTTTGAAAGCTGAGTGATTGTTGCCTGAGTAATATAGTTAATCACCAACATAGCAATCCTGAAGTGTTTATCAAGCATTAAAATAAGCCTTTCGATTTATTCATCTAGTATAATTTTGAATTTAAACGTGCTTGCTTATCATTAAATGAAATTTTGAGTTTTCATTTTTGCTTCTTTTTCTGCCATATGTTGAAAAACACTATTGGTGTAATATACATGATATAAACAACAGTTAATAATATGAAAAAACAATTTGTTTTATACTAGTTTTATAATTAATGACTGAACAAATGCATTGCCAAACTAACGGGACACCGTGAGTTTTTAAAAAATCAAGATTGACGTGTGGTCCTTTAAAATCATTACGCTTATTTATGAGTCCCATTCACAATGCAATTATATTCTTTATTAATCATTGTATTAAGATGTACTTATATGCGAAAGAAATATGTTTAAAACATAACTCGAACGTAAACTTAAATGTAAATTGCCGAAGTGTACAAGGCGACAGTCAATTATATCGATAGAAACATACAGCTTCCATGTAGATTTACACATGTGTGACTTGAAAATCTGAATGCAAAACTTGAATGTTCGTACGAACGAAACAGACAGACGGACGGACGGACGGACGGAAGGACACGAGTAACAATATTTACCCGTTCCACTTTTGTGTCGGTGCATATGCAGCTAGTGGGTTCTTCTCATGAAGGAGCATACATATCCCCTGAGAAATTAGTTGTCACCCGTGAGATTTAGATTTCTTACATATCATTTTATATAAATAATTTGATTGGGAAGTACTTACAAACTTCAGTTATTTAAAGAAACTAACCCGCCAAATAACAGCAAAAGTATACTACAAAAGCGTTTACCAAAGCTTTATCCATGTGTTCTGGTCATATAATAATGTATATGTGTCGATTATAATATAGATTTATTCACGGGTTCTTACTCGAGGTTTAAACTATGCGTAAAATGAACTATGAGTTGGTAACTCCTAATTCGACGCTGATGTTATAGAATTAGCTCTAGATGGCTAAATCCGTTTTTATTGTGTTTATAGAGATTGTATTCTCAAATATTTAAGTTTTATACTTTACCTTGGCGTAAAATTCCCCTAGTAGAGCCCGTTTAAGTCCCTTTAGAGTCCTTTAAAGTGCCTATAGCAGAGCCCGTTTAAGTGGTCCTGAACATAATGTGATAATAACCCACACGAGTTCAGCGCAAAAGATTGTTATTTATATCAGCATTGACTGCCATGGACTAATGGCAGGAGCGTAACATTAGGCCTGTCAAATTATAGACTACGCCACTTGTGAAGAATTAGCGTTCTTGTCTACGCTTAGTATGGAAAATATACGATGTATTAATATAACATAGACAATCTCCTACATAATTTGATTAAGGTAGTCAATAAGTTTGTCTTTGAAAATGATCGAGTCGTGTGGGAACATATTATATGTCACCATTGTTGGTGGCAACGTGGGCGATCATCACCTTATCAATATGTAAAGGTCATGATTGAAGCTTCTCACAGATGTGACATGTTTTCCATGAGGTGATCAAATGCTACATCTGCTGACAATATAATATCAACGATATAATCATACTCTGTCGGACCCTGAAACATTATACACGCTTGATGTCTTTAACATAAGCGACGTTCATTCCAATAAATCTTATGAATAGAAAAGTTACTATGAGTGTAATACATTTTAGTAATATATAACACTTAAAAATATTGTATTAAAATAAGAATGATTCATACTTTCTTATTTTGATCGATAAGAGGTGACTCAATGTTTACATTAAAATTGAAATATGCAGTAGTAATTGTATTAAAAACTAAAGAGGACAAACCCCGACTTTTAATAAATACGGTCTCCGATTACTGGTGCATTTCAAGTAAAGACAGAACACGTGCATTGAAAAGGAAGTCTCTTAAAGATGACCATCTCTTAATAGAAAAGCTTTTTAAAGAAAAGAAACTAAACTTATAACTTAAAAAGTCGCCCCGACTATAAATCAGTAATGTTATTGCTAACTGGTCCTTTCGGATCGTCAAGCCCAAGCTGTGTGGCTTTAAAGTAGAATATAGATTAGCCTGTGCTAGGAGGCGTGAGAGGTGTTGCGCTTTACCTCTCACGAACAGACTCAATAATTTAAAAACCGAATCTGCTACTTTTATCTCTTGTTTGTGTTTGTTGCTTCCAAAAGATCCAATTTCAGTATTTATTATACTGTAATATGCGTTATTGTTTTATTATAATTATATTGAATTTGTTAACATACATTGACCTCTACTGAATTCACTGTTTATGTAAATATATAACATTCCTATAATTTCTGTTTATATCATGTGATCGTAATACTCGTATTCATAGACAGTGACCTATAGGCCCATTGGGCCGAGCACTTTATTCACTATTATTTTATATATGTTTATTTTTGAATTGTATATGCACATGTCATTTTAATACACTATTTACGTACTTACTTAGATGTGGTCTCTTGCATGTTAACTGTATACGTTTGGATTTGTTTTATACAATTCTACGACGAACCTTGTGAATACATTTTCCATGAAAGGCACAAAATACAGAACATGTTCTATTAAAAAAAATGCTTTAAATGAAATTAAAAATGTTCTATATAGACACCGACATATTATTGTCGTTAGTTTGTCATAATTATGCCACGGGTATGATGCTTCCTAAATACATATAAGAATACCTGTTTAATGTTTAACTATATATGTGAAGGTATATAGCAGCTAAGATGAGTTAACAGTTCTCAACCATGAATAATAAGTTTGCAATTGTAGACAGCTCAATATCCTTTGTCCACAACGTCCAATTGCCAAAAAGGTAGATCGCTAATTTAATGAAACATGAATTTGATACAAAATCACAATAAACATTAACACATCAGATACTGACTAAAATATAATAATGATGTATGTTTAAAGGTAATCTTTGAACCATAACAACGCACTCAAACAATCTAATGAAAAAGTGTTTAATTATTTTATTTCTGCAAATATTCTATAAAATTGGCAAAACACGCTATCAATACACTCTGTCATGAATAAGATTTGCATTAATTAGAACACATACGTGTGGATATGTCGGATTATACTTCATTGCGAGATGTCTTAAACGCAATTTGTAAACTTATTCATTAAATTAAAATTCAGTAAATATATGTCCCTTTCATATTTTACATTCACGCCTACAACTAACACTTTAAATGTTAAACCATTGACCTTTATCCAACAGTGTGATTGATAAAATACGTATTGATAGATGGATGCGTTCGTGTCTTGAATACATTATACATAAAATAGAGCTGATGTCAATGCGCCCGCTCGTAAGTGGCCAGGAGATTGTATGCAGTCTCCATGCATTCTGGACTCGGGCGCCTAGCATTTACCAAAGCCCCATATAATCAAACGGATGAAACAACTTCCTTCCAAAAAGGGAGGTTCAACATTCACTGATATGTGTAGCTTAACGATTAACATTTAAAGTACAATATAAGTATATATGTATACATATATACAAACATATAAAACTAGCTTGCTATTGTAGAATATCATGGGCTGATTCTGGGAGATAGGGAGCCCCCGGCTAACGCTCTCTCTAAAATGATAATCTAAAAGGTATAACAAATGAATGCGAACATTCTCGTTGTTTTTCTTTTGGTTTTGGTATAAACATAATGATCTTCATTTTGAAATCGTGGATTTGACACTTATATATAAAAGAGTCTCTATTTATATATATTTAAATAACAAATTTCTTTAGATTTCGACCTAGTGGTCTTCATAAGCGGCGTTTATTTGTTGTATATACGCGGAAATGGAAATGACATCATGAGTAGACGCGGGAGTTTTTGAGTAGACGCGGGAGTTTTGACGTCGCTGTGTCGCAGGTACGGCAGCAACGTTGTATTTGTCCGTTGGGGTCCTACTCTTTCGTATTCATTCCATACGTCCGGTACTTGCGGAGTTTCTTTTTCAACCGACATTCTATGGTCCGCCTGTAGATTGTATCTCCATTCAATTTCTCCAGGCCCACGATCAATAAATGCTCCTTCTTCGAATGGCCACCACTAACAAAATGCGCTGCATCCGGATCATCATATTTGGTTCTCATGCGCGACAAGTTTAACAGATGGCGCTGGTAAAGAGTGTCGCCTGTCTCTCCCGCATATATGAATATATATATATAAGGGACAATAGGTGTCACTGTGGTGAAATGGTTAGCACCTCGGTTAAATTAGTAATCCAGGGGTCGTGCGTTCTACCCCAGCAAGGACCGAATTAGGATTACTTATCGAAAGTGACTATTCCTTCGGATAAGACTTAAAACCGGGCTCTGCTCGACAAAGTTCCCAGTGCAATACAGCGAGCATAAATAAACGCTTATACACACTGGACAGCGAAATTTGCCGAAAAGGCGAATATTATGGGAACTACAACATGTGTTGAAATAATGACGCTTTGTTTAAGTTTGTCCTTGACCCGGTGTTCACAGTTTTACATTATTTTATAGAACAATCATTAAATAGTTTTCTCTGAGCTCACCAGCGCTCCTTTATCTTGCTATTTTCTGGTACTGTTGAAAGTGTCTTGAGAGCCATTTGAGTTCTTTTTTTCTTCCAAACTGTTGTATGTAACAGTACGTCGGTCAACATAAGTCATCCATCTTAATATATTGTTTTGCTGAGTGCGCCCTTTTTTGATAATATATTCATAACCAGGCATGATTATATCAAAGGTATATTAACATGATATATACATATCTATCATGTAATGGTTATAATTATGTAAATAATGCAGATTGTTAGTCATAATAAGTGGTATCCGCAGGTTTATCGATGCTCACGCTATCACCAGAAGGTTTAAACTGTTTTACAACCTGTATATATGGTTTTAAATTTTAATTTCATATAGTAATGTAACATACAATACAAGGCTAGAAAAATATTATACCTGTGTTATAACATTATATATGAACGTGCTGTGGCATACGAAGACAATTAGCATATATCTTAAAACAAGGACAGTACAGCGTATGATGGTATTTGACTTGCTTCTGACCTTAGATAATGAAGACTAGATACCGCATTGAAATTGTAAATGGCCAAATTTCACATTAAACTGCAGTTAAAGCAGTCAACAATGCTTCAAGCACTAGAAGATATTTTTTTTTTATACATTCACATTAGTAAAAACCTCCACTAGAATACATCATTAAAATCCCGGTATACACATAAGGCAACTGTTAATAGATATTGGCAATTCTCGTTCAGATACGCTAAATGTGTGATTTTGTTTTCAATGAAATGTAATTATTTTTGAATCAAAACAGTTTAAATTATAGTAATAGAGTTGAATAAATTACAGGTAAGGCTGATATGTTTTATGATAATAAAACTTGTACATGACAACTAACATAACAGTGGAAAAGAGAACGAAGGTTGACAAGGTTTGACGAAAGGGGATGCAGTTTGACGAATGTTGACGAAGATTGGCGAATGAGGACGAAGTCTGACGAAAGTTGACGAAAGAGGACGAAGTCTGACGAAAGTTGACGAAAGTGGACGAAGTCTGACGAAGTTTGACGAAAGGGGATGAAGGACAAAACAGTTGACAGTCGTACCGAGGTGACGAGTGAGACAGAATTAACGCTAACATTCATCCATATGAAGACAAATATAAAAATATTTCATATGAAACTTAAATGCTTCACAAGTGATGAAGATGCTGCATTTGCATTTTTACAAACGAATGAATGAAAATAAAGCAACGCTGAAAAATAATGTAATATCAAGTTATGTTAATTTTCAAATTAAAAATAAAGCAAACGTTATAAAAGGTGCCTATTTGTCCAAATTCGTCAGTACGAGGTTATATTGTACTAAAAGGTATTGCAATACACATACTTATTGTTCCACACGGACACTCAAATTGACATAGAATTCAATTTAACTTTTAAACCATGTTGTGAACCAAAATCCATTTCAACCATCAAAACACTAAGATACCTCCGGCAAACGACTGCACGAGCAGCTTTATTATTATACGATTTATGGTCATATACTCCGACATCAGATATGTACTTACTGACGTAAGATCAAACGAATGTTGAATGAACTTAATTAGCTTTGCAAAGTTGTTTCTTCAAAAACATTGAGTCACCACTTTGAAAGGCTTAACAAGTTACCGTAATAATTAAAAGTTTCCCATTAATACTATATAAAGATTGAGCATAATGTATGATATATATTTGCATATTGTTGATATAATGGACAGGTACATTAAATATGTAAATGTGTATGTCTTATACTGTGAGAAACACATGCGTATGAACAGGTTATTGTCTAATATTTTCAAAACATAAAGGGCGCAAAGACATTTTAACACAACTGCGTATTCAGCATTATACATATTCAGTGGTTTTAATATTAAATGTCTCAATTACAACAAGAGCATCAAGAATTGCGGGGCAATCCACAGTCCCCCACCGGCCCAGACAATCATTTTCCAGACATTTCCTATGATGGAGGTCAAAGATCAAGGTCAAGGTCACAATGACCTTATTTTGGTACGCGATACACCGCTATCCCAAGATGTATTCACATACCAAGTTTGGTATATCTAAGTGTTATAGTATTTAAAATACGCTTCGGACAAGCATTTCCTATGAAAGAGGTCACAGGTCAAGGTCAAGGTCACAGTGATCTTCTTTTGGTACGCGACACACCGCTATCCTAAGATGTATTCACATACCAAATTTGGTATCCCTAAGTGTTACAGTATTGAAAATACGGTACATTTACTATGACAGAGGTTACAGGTCAAGATCACAATGACCTCATTTTGGTACACGACACACCATTATCCCACGATGTGTTCACATATCAAGTTTGGTATCTAAAAGTGTTATAGTATTGAAAATACGGTCCGGACAAGCATTTTCTATAACAGAGGTCACAGGTCAAGGTCAAGGTGACAATGACCTTATTTTGGTACGCGACACACCGTTATCCCAAGATGTATTCACATACCAAGTTTGGTATCTCTAAGTGTTATTGTATTGAAAATACGGTCCACACAAGCATTTTCTATTCATTTTTATGGCAGAGGTCACAGGTCAAGGTCACAATGAACTTATTTTGGTATCCGACACACCTCTATCCAAAGATGTATTCACATACCAAGATTGGTATCTCTAAGTGTTATAGTAATGAAAATACGGTCTGGACATACATTTTCTATGATAGATGTCAAGGTCAAGGTCACAGTGACCTTACTTTGGTACGCAACACACCGCTATCCCAAGATGAATCCACATACCAAGTTTGGTATCTCTAAGTTTTATAGTATTTAAAATATGACCCGGACAAGCATTTTCTATGACAGAGGTCACATGTCAAGGTCAAGGTCATAGTGACCTTATTTTGGTACGCGACACACCGCTATCCCAAGATGTATGCACATACCAAGTTTGGTATCTCTAAGTGTTATTGTATTGAAAAAACGGTCCACACAAGCATTTTCTATGCATTTTCTATGGCAGAGGTCACAGGTCAAGGTCACAATGACCTTATTTTGGTATGTGACACACCGCTGTCCCAAGATGTATTCACATACCAAGTTTGGTATCTCTCATTGTTATAGTATTGAAAATACGGTTTGGACAAGCTTTTTCTATGACAGAGGTCACAGGTCAAGGTCACATTGACTTTATTTTGATTTGCAACACACCGCTATCCCCAGATGTATCCATATACCAAGTTTGATATCTCTAAGTGTTATAGTTTTGAAAATATGGCCCGGACAAGCATTTTCTATGACAGAGGTCATTTGTCAAGGTCAAGGGTGACAATGACCTGATTTTTGTACGCGACATACCGCTATCCCACGATGTATCCAAATACCAAGTTTGGTATCTCTAAGTGTTATAGTATTGAAAATACCCTCCAGGCAAGCATTTTCTATGAATTTTCTATGACAGAGGTCACATGTCAAGGTCACAATGATCTTATTTTGGTATGCGACACACCGCTATCCCAAGATGTATTCACATACCAAGATTGGTATCTCTAAGTGTTATAGTAATGAAAATACGGTCTGAACAAGCATTTTCTATAACAGAGGTCAAGGTCAAGGTCACGGTGACATTATTTTGGTACGCGACACACTGCTATCTCAAGATGTATCCACATACAAAGTTTGGTATCTCAAAATCTTATAATATTTAAAATATGGCCGGACAAGCATAAGGG